>JAQIXU010000787.1:0-25027 GCA_034701245.1 Strigamia transsilvanica | reverse complement strand
TTGACTGGAATTTGTGGAGATTTTTAATTTTTTTTTTGGATTCTTGGTGTTTGACCTACTGGTACATCACCATATTGTACTCCAGTAACAGCTACACCATCTGTTTAAATTGCTTAAATTGACCAAACCGGTTGAATTCAATATTTAAATTGCAGGGGAAATCTAAGTTCGATCAGAGCATTTACGGTACGATTTATTACGAATCCCGTAGGTGCGTTCAAAGTTTGTTTATACAGAAGACAAAAACACGCCTAACTACAAAAGTGTATAAGATTACTTCGCTTTTGTGTCCGTTTCAGCTTTTACAAGAAAATGCCAATTCAAATTCATTAATTTCTACCCAATCGACACAATTTGTGCTTTTCCTCACATTTTTAGTGGCGAATACTTCACCCGGAAGTATCATCTAACTCGGAGACAAAAGTCTCCTTTATAAACCACTTCCGGTTTGCTGAAAACACATTTCAGGTGTTTACATTTTCGCGTGTTTTAAGGACGTCAACATTCACTGATGGAAGTGACAGCACAAAACAAACACAACTTTGAATGCAGCCACGAAAAAGCCTAGGAATTTTGCAACAACAACAACAACAACCTCAATTTTTAATGTTTGCTTTGTGATGCAAACAACACCTTTTTAATCAATTCCATTGTTTCAATCACATGAACACAAAAATATCATTTAAAATAATTTCTTTGACAATTCATCTCAATGCCTGTCACATTTTCATTGATTATTTATCAATTGGAAAGTTATATTGATTTTACATCAAAACTAGTCTGACAGTCGACATTTTCAGAAATGTTAAAATGTAAAATTTGTTTTCAAATAAAAATAAAATTAAAAATTAAAATTATACACTGATAATGCCAGAGCCTTGAGAAATCAACTGTTGAAATATTTAAATGATACTAAATGCTTTCATTATATTCTATCTTCTACGTAACACATTTAAGTAAACAATTTCTTTGAGGATAATTTCGATTATATAACTTGTATACTTACGGCTTCCTTCTAGGTGCTTTTATTATGGTAAAAATGAGATTATAAAATAAATGGTACCCATGGCGTAATTACAACCTAAAGAATCCTGGTTTTGTGGGCCCGTCAGGGGCGGATCTACAAAGCGACTAATAGGGCTTAAGCCCTGGGACCCCAAGTGTCAAGGGCCCACAAAAATTGAATTATTATCATAAATTTTTCATACTTTTCATTAACAATGAGCACTTATCGTATAGTAAAAAATGGGGCCCCATTGGGCTTCAATAAGCCGTAGATCCCAAAAAACCTAGATCCGCTCCTGGTACCCGTGCAGTGCCGGATTACCCATTAGGCCAAGTAGGCACTGGCCTATGGGCCCCACCCTTTTTAGGGGCCCCGCGACAAGAGATCAAAATAATATTGAATTTGATTTTGAAAGAGAACTTTGCGAGTTCTGATGCAACAGTGGCAGCATCGCAATCGTAGAATAATTTGTGAAAATATCAATGTTTGTTTTGTTTAATAAAATTGGTTTATCAAGATTTTGTTGTTCAAAACGTATTATGGATATAATTTGCAAAGTGCAAAAAGGGCCCCGAGATTTCGACGGCCTCAGGGCTTCTACATGGGCTAATCCGGCACTGGGTGTATGGTGCTTAAGACTTATTTCGCAGAGACCTACGACCTTCAGGGGTAATATAAGAACTTTTTAAGACAGATTAATTTTTATAGACAAAGGATATTGATTTTTGTGGGAAAAATAATTGTTTCCATGGAATATTGATTTTTTTTTCACGAAAACTATACTAGGTGCATTCGAAGAAACTAACGAATTGTGGTCGTGGCTCGCTTAATTCAACATAATTATGTATTTACTCGCGTTTTAGGTGGTGGATATTTCGCCCGAAAGCTTTTTCAACGCTTGTAAGTTCGGCCCCGCCATTTTGGATTTGGTTGTAAAAACCAAAACCCGATATATAAACCATTTCAAAAACCAATCCAGACGTGCTTCTGCTTTTGGTGTCAATTCGGTTCATAGAATAACCAAGAACAGTAAAAACAGAAACTTTGAGTGCGCCTAGTAATTTTTCAGGAAAATTTACGAATTTTTTTGGAACATAAAAAAACCTTTGGGAAAATGATTTTTTTTAGAAAATACAAAGGGTTTACGAGAAAAATGTGGAAAATCTTTTTCACTTTCGTTTTACTCAGCGGCCCCAACAGATGCCGGGGCCTTACGACTTCTTTACCACAGTAGTTACGCCACATAATATCGTAATACCATGTTCACGCCAACGGATCTAGATTGGTTGGATCTAGATCCAACTGAATGGAGTTTCAATTTTCACCTGGATTGGGTTGTGTTCACACCAAACTTGATCCAATATAATTGATTTTTGTAGGGTAAACTATATTTTTTTTGTAAATTCAAGGTACTAGACCTTTGATCTTAAAAAAAATCGTTTTTACTGATAAGTGATTAATTTTTTTAATTTTTTAAATTAACAATTCGAGATTCCACGCCGTTTGTTTTTACTAACCACAAAATACCAAATTTCGAACGTAACATTATCCTCGAATTGTGATAAAAACCGATAAAAACCTAAAATAAAAATACCTTACATACCAAAACCTGTAAAATCACCCATAGATCGATAGAAAAACCCAAAACTCGCACATAATTTCAAACAATAACCTTAGAAATGACTAAATTCATAAATTTAGCACAAAGTTTCCCCAAATATATATATATCTCTCTGATATTTTTTTTTCATTTCAATGCGACTAAAGCGATATCAAATAACTCTTCGATTGATCGTATCGTGAAATGATATCACTCGCAGCACCAAAATAAAAATAAATAACTACACATGTGTTAATGTGTTAGCACACAGCTGTAGTTTCAAACTGTGGCCGAATGCCAAACATTAAAAAAAACCAAATTTCCACGTCCTAAATAAAAAAAATTCTTTTAAATTAATAAAATCGATGAATTTTTACCATGTGGAGAATAAACTCTTAGATTGATGGGGATATTTGAAATTCCTTTATTCGATCCGGTAATTCTGTCCGTTTCATCCTCAATTTCCTTTCGAATGGCGTCGAAATCCATGAATTTTTTCCCTTTACAATGCAGAAATTCGCCATACTCTAAAAGAAAATATTAAATATGTAAATTTGTGTGTAGAAATAATTAAAAATCAACCTTACCAACATTGGAATGAATCAGTTGTAAAATTAATGGTCTTCTGGTAACGATACCGTTTCCTCTCGGTAAAAAATCCCTTAAAAAAAAAAACGAAATTTTTTAACCGGAACTAATAATATTCAACCAAAAACAAATTTCCGTTATGAAATATAACGAAAATTTAAAAAAATGAAAAAATCAATTTCAAAATTCTACGCAATTTCACTGAAATACGTGGCACAACGTTAATCCAGTTCCGTTAACGTTTTTAAAAATAAAAAAAAATTAAAAAAAAATTTTTGTCCGTTATTTTATTTCGCGTAAAAATGCATTTGGATGATTATTTTCTTCGAAATTTTTTGATTATTTTTAATTTTTTAATTTCTTAACGGTACCTTCCAACGAAATTTTCAAGCACACTGCTTTTCCCTGCGCTTTGGCCACCAACCACCGCGATTTGCGGGAGGTCGAGAGACATGTTGACACCGAGCTGTGTGAATGCATCTTGCAGTTTGTTTACTATGGGGATAAGTTGCTCCATCCCCGTGTTTCCAGCCATTATGGAAGTTTGGCTCGTTTCCTATGGAGCTCAGTTTTGAAGATCAACGGTGAAGTACTACCATGACAGGGGCGGTGTTTAAAAAGCAAAATGGCGGCGGGTTGGAGTGAGTGCGCATGTGCAGTCCGAATGAATCCGTATCGTGAGCAGAACTACCCCTCTTGCACTGCAGTGGGTGCGCCGCAACTGTTCGTGGCGCCTATTACTTTCATATGTTTTTATTTAAATTATACTGATAAATAAATGGATAATTTCTTTCTTTTTTTTTTTTTACTTGGAAATAAAAAAATGAAAATGGAAATTTTTTCCGTTTTATTTGAAATAAAAATGAAACCGCTTGTAGAGATTTCCGTGATTTGCATCACTGAGAATTAGGCAACCATTTTAATCTTCTTCGCCTACATTCGCGGACAAAAATAAAGCTATTTACCTCAAAACCTTCAACTATTTGTGTTTTCAATGACTTAATTGTGTGTTTTCTTCACCATCTACCAGTAGAAATTCATATTTTTGTAATTCCTCAAATCGAAACACGAAAAAAGTTGATTTTTCATCTCATTTTAATACTTTTCCATCCATAGAAATTCATATTTTTGCAATTCCTTTAGTCAAAACACGAAAAAACTTCATTTTTCATCTCATTTTAATACTTTTCCATCCATAATATACAATAAACTTGACTAATAACACAAATCACTACGTAGTACAACTATTTATACAATAATTTACATCTCTGGAATGATATATTCGAATCTAAACCAACAAAATCAAAAAAAAAAAAACAATAATTCCCACATTTTTTTAAGTACAAGAAATAATACAAAAATCATTTTCCAGGTCTCAAATTAATGTGCACCTGAGGTTTAATATTATAAACCAACGAAAGAAGCTGCTCAATAACAACCCCCTTGTTACTATGCACAGACTTATTCATCGAATCAATTTTATATCGAGTATCGGTCTCGATTTTAGCAGCAATATCGTCCTTCGATCCCATATACTGCAAAAAAAAGAACAAATTTCAATCAATTTCGTTTATATTTCGTTATTTGCGGTTAAAACCTTCGCTTCGTGGTCTTTGAAAGCTTTCTCTCGTTCCTGTCTGTATTTTTCTATCTCGGCTTGAGCTTCTTCTTTGGCCTGTTTCAAACGACGAGCTTTTCCTGTAATAAAAATTAAGAAATGTCGAAACCGGTTTAAACTAATCGCAAAGAGGGTTAACACTGTTTGAATAATGTTTGAATTGGGCGTCGTTCGCTATGGGAATACCACGTACGCTTTCTCGCTTCGGCGACTTTGTCGGCGGCACGTTTTTCAGCGGCTAAAAGTTGCTGGATTCCTTGGGTTTGGCTCGCCATGATTAAATAGCACGGGATCTGAGTTTTGATCTGATCTTGCTGCTCGACTTCCTTCGCGATTTAGGCGCGCTCTAACGGCGGGATTGATTAATGGCGCTGAAATTTAGCTTTTTCGACAAAAATAATTTTTGGTTTTAAATAAATCAATATATGTTTTTGTTTTTTTAAGTACTTGGATTTTATTTGCATTTATTGTATTAGTTTGTGGAAAAAATAAAAACTCTTTATGTCCCCATATTTGCCTCGTAACATAAAAATAATATTAAGACATTGGAATTATATAACATTTAGTTTGGATTTCGGAACGGAAAATTTCAATCTACAGCTCTTATTATGTCTAGATATACATTTTGTGGTACAAAATCTCTATTTATATTTATATATATATTATATTATAAGCAGCTTTGCATGTTCTGTCTAGTTTTAATCGATATACGAAGCGTTATAAGACGTTACATTGCATATTCTGTGCGAGTTTTTAGAATTTCTCTTGTCGGAATTGAAACTGGAATGCTGTTTTTATTCGTCGTATAAATTAAATAATAAAACAAAGACAAAATTTGTTATAATTTAAGACTATAACCACCACGCGTAGTTTTGTTAATCTCAATGATGAAAATTATTAATTAATAGACTTATACAATCGTTTTATACATTTAGTAATGGAATTTTATTTTTCGTTTTTAAGTCGTTCCATCTTTTGATGATTCCCGCAGCAATGGATCCTTTTTGGTCGCATCACGAATGGAAGAAATGGTTTTGTGGAACCATGTACTTTTCGACGCTTGTAGTTCGGACAAGGCAGTATTTAGTTGATGCGTTAAGTCCTAGTTGAAAATTATTTTTGTTTTTAATGCTTGTGGGTTTGGGTAAAAGGAAAAGGTGGTGATAAACGGAAAATGTGTGTACTTGGTTTCGACATTCGGCTTCGACGAGGGCTAGTTTTGTTTGAGCCAATTCTAGTTCCAGTTCGCGAATTTGGTGGAGCGCATCGGCCAGTTTTGGATCGCCTTCGAGCGGGCCGCGTACGACGGAGCCTTTGGTCGCGGTGTCCAGTAGTTTACTGCATTTATCACATTCTTTAATTTCTTCCTGGAATTTAGAATTTATTTATTTTTTTGATTTTTTGTCTTTGGATTTTTTTTCGTGTATTTTTAATGGTGGGATAAGGACGTGGCAACTGAGGCGACTAATGATGTAGTGTTTCTGCTATTTTTCGTCTAGAATACATCGTGGCTTCTAAGAAGGCATTATTGCTCTTAGAATGGATTTATTTGCTGCTAATAAAGCATTATTGCTCGTAAAATGGATTTATTTGCTCCTAATAAGGCATTATTGCTGTTAAAATTCATAATGGTTCCCAAAAATTAATTTCTGCCAATAAAAATGCATTTGTGCACATAAAAACATATTTTTGCACATAAAAACATACTTTTGCACATAAAAACATATTTTTGCACATAAAAGTAAATTTATGCTTGTAAAAATTCAAATACGCTTGTAAAAATGTGTTTATGCGTCTAAAAATGCACTTATGCTTGTAAAAATGCATTTGTGCTTGTAAAATTGCATTTATGCTTGTAAAATTGCATTTACGCTTGTAAAAATGCATTTATGCTTCTAAAGATGCATTTATGCTTGTAAAAAAGCATTTATGCTTGTAAAATTGCATTTACGCTTGTAAAAATGCATTTATGCTTATAAATTGCATTTACGCTTGTAAAAATGCATTTATGCTTGTAAAGATGCATTTATGCATGTAAAAGTGCAATGAAGCTTGTAAAAATTCAATTACGCTTGTAAAAATGCATTTACGCTTGTAAAAATTCATATACGCTTGTAAAAATGCATTTATGCTTGTAAAGATGCAATCAAGCCTGTAAAAACTCAATTACGCTTGTAAAAATACTTGTAAATAAGCATTTAAACTTGTAAAAATGCATTTAAACTTTTAAAAATGCATTTAAACTTTTAAAAATGCATTTAAACTTGTAAAAATGCATTTATCCTTGTAAAAATTCATTTACGCTTGTAAAAATTCATATGCGCTTGTAAAAATACTCGTAAATCAGCATTTACACTTGTAAAAAAAATTTTTTCATCCATAAAAAAAAACATTTTTGCAACAAAAATGAATTCTTTCATGCAGCATCCCTATTTCCATCTCAACAATAGCTTAGAAAATCCATCTTTACCATTAAAAAATGCATTTTTGCTCCGAATATAGCATTCAACAATAATTCATTCCAAAAAGTTGCCCCAATAACACCCCTCCTTCCATGTTCCCACATCCTTACGTGCAGTTGATTAATCGCTTTCTTAGCAGCTGCTTGCTCCTTTTCCAAACGAATACTTAATTGACTGCAAATCTTTTTTTCAAAAACAAACAAAAACAAATTAATTTCCCGTCATTTGACAAAACAAAAGCGACAAAAAACCTGTTTATAATCCGAGATTATCACAGCGTTTTGTGTGCTATCACTTTCGGCTCTCTGCAACTCCCGACGACACATCTCCTTGAGTTGCGTGGCTTCGATTTCCAACCGTTTCTTCTCTTCCTCCGTGTCAATCAACAACGATTTCGTCGATAAAAGCTCCTTGTTCAACGCGTCGGCCTTGTCTTCGCTCTGAAACGACAAAGACGACTCAATTGACCGTCGCTAGAATGACGCGAACGTCGACTGACCACGTCCAATTCGCTTCTCAATTGGATTTTGCTCGTCACCAACTCGTGCGCCAAATCGTCGTTTTCTTGTTCTAGTCTCATGTTCGCCTCCATTAGGCGCTTGTTCTCGCGTTCTAGTCGTTCGGTGGGGTTCGCTAGTTGTCTTTCTTGTTCTTTGAAGATTTCGAAATCTTTTTGGTATTTCTTCAGTTTCTTTGTCTGGAAGAATGTTGAGAAATGAATTTGTTTTTTGAAAGATTTTGTTGAAATGGGGAAAATCTAGACCTTGATTTGGACAGCAATGCGCAGTAGTTGGCGCGCGGTCTCCTCCGAGCGGAATTTCTTGGGTAGAGCGACCCGGAAGTACTTCAAAACACCCTCGAAGTCCAGCGAAAGGAGGTCTTTTCGTGACATCTATTGAGAAAAAGATTAAAAGCGAGATTTTGTTGGGTTTTTAGTCGATTTTATCAGTTTTTAGTTGATTTTTTCGAATTTTTTAGTCGATTTTATCAATTTTATCGATGTTTTAGTCTAGGGGTTCCCAATGTCGAGCTACCGGTATGCGATAAGTGGATTTTGAATGGGATTTTTGATATTTTGTGGGAGAATTTGATTTTATTGAGGAGATTTTGACTATTTTTTGGATTTTTGGTGTTTGATTTTGTGATTTTTGAAGGGAATTTTGATATTTCACTAAAGTTTTTAATTTTTCGGTGGAAATTTTTCATTTTTTGAATGGAATTTTGGTTTTATTTGTGGGAATTTTGATATTTTTGGGGAAAATGTTTGATTTTTATGGATTTTAGGTGTTGGATTTTGTGATTTTGTAATTTTTGACTGGAATTTGAGGAGATTTTTAATTTTTGTTTGGATTCTTGGTGTTTGACCTACTGGTACGTTACCATATTGTACTCTACTAACAGCTACACCATCTTAAAAACATTGGGAACCTCTGTTTTAGTCGATTTTATTGATTTTAGTGACTTACGCTTAAGAGAGCGAGTGCTACTTGGAAAATCGTATCCATTCCTTCGCATAAAAATATATCCAGGATGTGAAAAACCAAGAACAGTGGAAATTTTGCAGTAAAAAGTGTCAGGAACCACTGGGAGCCATACATGTGGGCCTCGATTCCCAAATTCATAAAATGAGTATACAAATCAGAAAGTTGATCCTTGAATTAAAAAAAATAAAATAGTAATAAATGATATTTATTAATTATTGGTTTTGTTTACTTCGATCATTTTCTCAAGCTGGAAAAATCTCAGGTGCAAAACTTTGAAATTATCCTTAAATAAATCTCGCAACTGGTAATCGTACATTATTTTAACGAGAACACAGAATGTTTGTTCCTCCGGCATCTGTTGTAAATCAAAGGGAATTTGTTCAAATTTTTGTTTGCAGTTTTACAATCGGGCGTATTCGGAACTGTTTTCGGTTTAATGTTTCAAACAGATTTTGCTCAGAAAATCTGTTGAGTCTAAATAGTGATTTTTTGTTGCAGAAATGCATTTTTTTGCCGAAAGTGCCAATTGCGTCTATAAAACAATGCACTTTATGCTTATTTTGCATTTTTGTACTGAAAACTGAGGTTTTATTTGGTATTTCTGTACTGAAAACTTGGTTTTCTTTGATTTTTTTGCACTGAAAACTAGGGTTTATTGGCATTTATGTACTGAAAAATGTTTTTTCCGTGCATTTTTGTACTGAAAACTGTTTTTTCTGTGCATTTTTTACAGAAAACTGTTTTTTCTGTGCATTTTTGGTCAGAAAACTGTTTTTTCATTGCATTTTTATACAGAGAACTGTTTTTTCATTAACTTGTGCACTGAAAAATGTTTTTTCTTTGCATTTTTGTACTGAAAACTGTTTTCTTTGCATTTTTGTACTGAAAACTGTTTTTTCTTTGAATTTTTGTACTGAAAACTGTTTTTCTTTACATTTTTGTACTGAAAACTGTTTTTTCTTTATATTTTTGTAGTGATAACTGTTTTTTCTTTACATTTTTGTACTGATAACTGTTTTATCTTTGCATTTTTGTACTAAAACTGTTTTTCTGTGCATTTTTATACTGAAAACAGAAGTATTTTTGACATTTCTGTAATGAAAACTCAGTTTTCTTTACATTTTTGCACCTAAAAAGTTCAAAGTGCGTTTATCATAAACAGATCCACTTCTGCCTCTAAAAACTACATTTTCCATCTTAAATTGCATTTCCGCCAACCAAAACACCCATTTTCAAAAACCACATTCCGAACATCCCTATTGTAACTTCCAAAAACAAACAAAATACATGAAGCAAAAGCGATGCAGCTAAAAACGACAGTCCTTGACAATACCCCACCTCGTCATCATAAATAGAATAAACCTAAAAACAACAAAAAAACAAAAAAACAAAATCAAAACAAAAATCAACCAATCCCCATCAACCACCAAAACAAACAACCAATCAAAAACTACCTTACAAATTTTATACAACAACTCCTGCCCAATTCCGCCACTAGTCTTAAAATAATCATGGGCGGGAAAAGTGCGATTAATATCACGTTGAATCGCCGGCTCGCACGGCGAATCCTACAAATAACAAAAAACAAACAATAAAATGATTAAATAAACCCTAAAATACAAATTTTAAATCTTATATACTTTACTAATCAGTGTTCGATACTGTTCCATCAGTTCCGAACTGTCCGCAGTGCCGACCAACCGCGGCCATACTTCGGCGCGCAGCGGTTCGGGAATCCCGCGGCGCACGAGAGCGACGATTTGCCGCGATCGTTGGCCGCAGCTTTGGTCCTGTTGCCATTTGGTCAATACGTCGGTCCAGTCGCCCAACTCGACTGGATTGCAATCTTTGCTCACTTCGCCGGAACCGCTCAGCAATGGCTCGTCGTTGTCTAGTTAGGAAATTTTGGGAGTTTTGTTTGTTGGGGTTTGGGGTTTTTACCTGTGTCGTCGTCGCGGTCACCCGGGGTCGAGGCGGGTGGAGATATCGTGTGCGATTGGTTGCGGTTTAGGTTTAAGTGGAGTTTTTTGACTTCGGGTACGGGCACGCTTTTGAGGCTGATGACTTCGTAGGACGATTTGTCGGGTGATGAGATTGTCTAGAGTTTTTTTTTTTTTTTGGTTGTTGAATAGAAATGGTGGTTAGTGCATTTGGTTTGGTTTTTGGGGAAATTGGGTTTGTTTTGTGGGAGTTAATTGGTTTGTTTGGTAAAGTTGATTTGTTTTGGTGATAATATTTGTTTGGGAAAATTTGGATTTTGAGTACAAGATTTGGATTTTGACTAAAAAATTTGAATTTTGACTAAAAAATTTGAATTTTGACCAAAAAATTTGAATTTTGACCAAAAAATTTGAATTTTGACCGAAAAATTTGAACTTTGACCAAAAGATTTGAATTTTGATCAAAAAATTTGAATTTTGAACAAATATTTTAAATTTTTAACAACATATTTGAATTTTTAACATATTTGAATTTTTAACGAAAATTTTGCATTTTTAACAAAAAATCTGAATTTTTAACCAAAAATTTTGAATTTTGATCAAAAAGTTTGAATTTTGACCAAAAACTTTGAATTTTGACCAGAAACTGTGAATTTTGACCAAAAACTTTGAATTTTGACCAAAAAACTTAAATTTTCAACAAAAATTGTGAAACCCTACCAAAAAAATATTATTTCCGACCAAATAAAATCGTTATCAAGAAACAAATCAATAATTGTGACAAAAATAACCCAAAAAAAATTCCATTCCAACATTTAATTTCAATCTGAACACCCCTAAAACAATTTCCATCCAAACAAGAACACAAACCAACCTCTTTCAGCTGTAAATGAAACTGTTCAACCAACTGCTTTCGAGTGAAGTACCAAAACCGATCATTCTGCGGAAATATCTTCGCCTTAGTTTCCATCCAGAAACGCACCGGTTCCTGAATGCCCTTGATAATCAGATCCATAGCTAACGTCATGTGAATGCGCGAATCTAAACAAAACAAATTAAATCAAAAAAAAAATTCAAAAAACAAAAAATTCTAAAAAAATAAAAACCTTTCGCCGTTTCAACGTTTAGAATTTCGAAAATCGGATCGCAGGGATCCCAAACTCCCGTCACAAAGTACGATTTCGGATCGCCAGCGGCGGAAGTGGTCGTAGACACGCTTTCCACCAAATGCATGTCATTGTTTTTCACGTTTCTGCCGGGACTAATCAACAGTCCAAAACATCTAAAATAGAAATTTTAAAAATTAACAAATAAAAAATATTTTTTTTCGTCTTTTTTTGATTTTTCTACTTCTCGATCGGCAGTTCCTTGTTGTTCGAAATCTGCTTCACAACCAAAACAAGTTTTTTCATTAAATTACAGCGAAGTTTGAACGAATCTTTGTCCTTTGGACTCGCGTTGTAATTTCCCTGTGGAAGAATAAATTGTACAAAGAATAAAAGGATGCGTGAGATTCTCGTGCGGTAGAAGTGAAACTTCCTAGCCCCTAAGAAAAGTTGATTTTATGCATTGTTTTTTTTGCGACGTTATGAAAAATCAATGGTTTTAGCCCAAAAATTGATCTTTGACCAAAACAATCGACATTTTAGACCAAAAATCAACGTTTTTACCCCAAGATTCGGTGCCTTTAGCCCAAAACTTGATCGTTTTGACCAAAAAAAAACGACATTTTAGAATGAAAATCAACGTTTTAAACCATAAATCAACGTTTTTATCCCAAAATTCGGTGCTTTTAGCCCAGAATTTAATCTTTTTGACCCAAAAAATCTAAATTTTAGACTGAAAATCGATGTTGTACACAAAAAAGTTTTTAGCCCAAAATTCGATGTTTTTAGCCGAAAAATTGATATTTATGACTAAGGAAATCGACATTTTAAACTGAAAGTCGACGTTGTATACAAAAAATCAACGTTTTTGGCCCAAAATTCAAAGTTTTCAGCCCCAAAATCGACTTTCACGGGCCAATAATTGTCGTTGGAACAGAAACGACGTTTTTTACTCTAAAAATGTCGATCATAGTGCCTGATCTGGCCGTAATCGTCGGCATTTTGTCAATGCCGTTTGGATTCAAAGAAAGACAAGCGTCGCGCCGTGCACTCGCGTATTAGCGCTTCACTTTTCGTGACGCTGACGCCAATTTGCCCTACCGCGCCTGCAGAAGTTTCACTTCAATAAACCCCAAATTGAAAAAAATCGGCGCTAACTTTTGCATCTTCTTCTCTAATTTCTAAAGTAACTTCAAATACAAAAATTTCTTCGTTCGTCGGCTCCACTTCGGCTATTGTTTCCTTCGGAGTTTCCTCGCAAATCGATTGCACCGAGGACCCGCGGTGAAAAACATTGCGAAAACCTTTTAGAATTTTTGTCACCTGGAAATCATCAAACGGATTAATTATTTTGGGTAATAAATTTTTTTTTTAAATCTTACAGTGTCCTGCGAATCACACTTGAAGATCTGGCACTGGTAAAACAATGTGTTCTTGCCAATTTCGCCGTGTGTGCACGTGAAGGCGAAGCAGCTGGCTGAAGCGGTGTCGGGGATTCCGCCGATGCAGAAGATAATGCGAACTATCTTGAAACTCGCGATTTGGACACTGCTGTTTGGTTCGAACAGGCTGTGGAAAAATATTGAGAGGATTTAATTGTTGGATTGTTGGTTTTGGTGAAATGAGGGTTTGAAAGAGTAAGTTTGTGAATGTTGGAGTAATTCGAATTGTTATAGGAGATGGAATTTCGATGGATTTTAGGTTTTTTTAGTTTAATTTCGATGGATTTTTAATAAATTTCGGTAAATTTGGGGAAATTTTGGGTAAATGTCAGGAAATTTTGGGTAAATGTCAGGAAATTTTGGGTAAATGTCGGAATTTGGGGAAATTTTGGATAAATGTCGGAATTTTGGGAAATTTTGGATAAATTTCGGTGAATTTGGGGAAATTTAGGATGAATTTCGACAATTTTTGGAAAATTTTGGGTAAATGTCGACAAAATTAGGAAAATTCTAAAGAAATTTATCTGGCAAATTTAGGGAAATTATAAAGCAATTTGGCCAAATTTAGGGTAATTGTAAAGAAATGTAAACAAATTTAGGAAAATTTTTGAGAAATCCCAACAAATTTATGGAAATTTTGGATTAATTTCAACAAATGGAAGAAAATTTTGGATAAATTTCAACTGATTTCGACAAATTTAAGAAAAATTTCGATAAATCCCAACAAAGTTATACAAATTTTGGATAAATTTCGACAAATTTAGGAAAAATTTCGATAAATCCCAACAAATTTATACAAAGTTTGGATAAATTTCGACAAATTTAAGAAAATTTTGGATAAATTCTAACAAATTCATAGAAATTTTAGATACATTTCGACAAATTTAAAAGAATTTTGGATAAATTTCAATAAATTGAAGAAAATTTTGGATAAATTTCGACTAATTTAAAGAAATTTTGGCTAAATTTCGACAAATTTAAGAACATTTTGGATAAATTCTTACAAATTCATAGAAATTTTGGATAAATTTCGACAAATTGAAGAAAAGTTTGGATAAATTTCCATAAATTGAAGAAAATTTTGGATAAATTTCGACAAATTCAATCAAAATTTTGATAAACCTCAACAAATTTAAGAAAATTATGGATAAATTCCAACAAACTTATACAAACTACGGCTAAATTTCGACAAAATTACACAAATCTTGACCAGACACCAAAAAATCCAAAAACTAAAAACAAAAAAAAAAATCCAACAAATCCATCACCAAATCCCGCACAAAAAACCCAAACACTTTCCAACCAAACCAAACCAAACCAAACCAAACATACACCACACTTCCATCCGACGAACTCGGCACCGAAAGCGTAATCCCAATCGCCTGCTCCAACGACTGCGAATTAAATATCTCAATATTCCTCTGAATCTCCACCTCGCTCTTCGGCGCATTTATAGTCGCAGCTCCCAAATACGTCACTCGCTTAAACAACGTACACTCATCCCCATCCGGCAACGTCACCAACCCCATCGACTGACAAACATAATTAAAATCTACAAAAAAAACACCAAAAAAACATCAAAAAAACCCCAAAAAACCCCAAAAAACAACCAAACCACCATCATCGCACGGCGTCATCGTAAACAACGTCACATCCCCTTCGTCGCTCACTTCCGGTCCCAATTGCACGTGTTCACCCCCAGCAAATATATCAATCTCGATTTTCTCGATTTTCTCAATTTTCGACAATTTATTCGAATCGATTTTCGTCTCTTCGTGAAACGGCGCCGCGTTCTTCAGCCGCGGCGACGCATTTCCAGTGTCCGACTTCGATCGCGTGATCACGCTGTGATTGTCCATCAGAACTTCGCTCATGGATCGTCTCAAGTCGTCTAGATTTCCATTGCCAGCGATATTCAGCTGCGGTTCAATCGGATTGATTATCTCGAAGTCAAGTGCGGCCAAAATCGAGTCATTCGATGACGAGCCTCGACTTACATTGTCATCCATGACGATTTTTGGTTACATTCGGCCTGTGAATAAAGAAAAATGTCAATTTTTGGTTGCATTCGGCCTGTAAATAAAGGAAAATGTCACTTGTAAACATGGTTAAGGGGTGTGGACTGGTGTTATCGTTTGAGGGATCGGTGGTTTGGGTTTGGTGCATCGCGGGAGGATTGTGTTGTGTACGTACCGGGTTGTTGTTTTTTGGAGATTGGGATTTGCATTTTAACATTTCTTGTTGGTTTTTGTGAATTAAGTGGTGAGATGAGGAGAGAGTGGATGGGGTTTTAAGGGGAACCATTGGAAAATGTAGGCATTGGTTAGTAGCGACACTAGGCGGTGGGTTGGATTTCTAGTTCAGTTGTGGTTGTGGGATGGGAGCGATGTCTTCTACTCTCATGGTTGTAGGTTTGTTTTTGGTTTGAAATGTGGTTGGAGTTTGGTTTTGTGTGGGAAATAAAATTTGGAAATAATTTTTATTGTTGTTGTTTGTTTGTTTATTTTTTATTTTTATTTTTTTAATCGTAAAATCGATTTTTACGGAGATCTGACAGTCACGAGACTAGTATGTACTGTGTTCCAGTTCAGTTGTGGTTCTGAGAGCGATGTCTTCTACTCTCATGGTTGTTGTTTTGTTTTTATTTTGAAATGTGGTTGGGGTTTGCTTTTATCTATAAAAAAAATTTGGAAATAATTTTTGTTGTTGTTGTTTGTTTGCTTATTTTTTATTTTTATTTTTTTAATCGTAAAATCGATTTTTACGGAGATCGGACAGTCACGAGACTAGTATGTACTGTGGTTAGCTGCGGACATCTAGTGTGGATATTTAGAAACTATTTGCTTTGGAGAACTACATATATTTATTTAGTTTTAATTTATATTAAATAATAAAAAAATCAGAAAAGAAAAAAATTTTATTTTTTTTGAAAAATGTATGAAAATTCCTTTTGCGTTTAGTTTTTGTTCGTGGCTTCGTTTCCCAGGGAAAAAATGTGTTCTGATATTGATCTAAAAAACACAGAAAAAAGACGAAGGGAAAAAAATCAAATCTTATTTATTTACGAGTTCAGAATTAATCATTTTCTGGAGTTGCATTTACAAAGAAATGGGGTGTGTCGCACCAAGTTTAAAGGGTCGTATATTAGGGTGACAGTGGCGAGTTGATGTCCACAAGATAAACAGCCGACCCCAGGTGACAACAGTTGAGAACTTCAGTCAGAAGGGGAAAAAAAGAGATAAAAGAACAAGAATAAGTTTCACTCCCCGTGGGAAATGACCACCATGCTTCATTCAATCTACAATCTACTAATTTATCAATTTATCAGCTTTTTCTTAGATAGAATTAAAAGTTTAAAGAAAAAGAAAACAATTGTTTAGTTAGAATGATAAACGTTTGGGATTGTAGTTAGAAGTTTTCAGCAGTGATGACAGATATTTTAGAGGTTTTTGGATTATTTTTGATTTTTTATTGATTGATTTTACATAGTTTAGACTTTTTGTTGATCAATTTGACCAATATTCGACATTTATTGATCAATTTTACAAAGTTTAGACGTTTTCAGTATCAATTTTTCAATTTTAGACTTTTTAATGATCAATTTTTCAAATTTTAGACTTTTAAAAAGTCAAAAATTGGTAAAAATCGATTAATAACAGTCTAAAATTGGTAAAAATCGATTAATAACAGTCTAAAATTGGTAAAAATCGATCAATACAAGTCAAAAATTGGTAAAAATCGATTAATAACAGTCTAAAATTGTTAAAAATCGATCAATACAAGTCAAAAATTGGTGAAACTCGATCAATAAAAGTTTAAAATTGGTAAAAATTGATCAATAAAAGTCTAACATTTAATCAATAAAAGTCTAAAATTCAATCAATAAAAGTCTAAAATTTAATCAATAAAAGTCTAAAATGTAATCAATAAAAGTCTAAAATGTAATCAATAAAAGTCTAAAATTTAATCAATAAAAGTCTAAAATTTAATCTATAAAAGTCTAAAATTTAATCAATAAATTCTAAAATTTAAAATTTAAAACTTTTTATTATTGATCAATATTACCAATTTTAGACTTTTTATTCATTCATTTTACAAATATTAACACTTTTTATTCATTCATTTTACAAATATTAAACTTTTCATTTCTAAACCCAACAAAATATTCTAAATTATTAAAAAAAAAACAAAAAAAAAAAAAAAAAACCATCTGAACAAAATGCCATTCCAGCTCTGAAACAACAACCAAAAAAACAAACACCTAAAACCCACACCAAAAAAACACTCCATATCAAAAAACCATCAGTGTAGCCATCCATACAAATGACCCAACCACAAACTGGAACAACAATACTGAAATCCATTTATACACTCTAAGCCCTTTTCCTTTGTCACATAAATTCATTGCAGTGCAAAGCTATAAACCACTACTGGAACCAACTTATCAGTGACATCATCTCCTACCCACCACTCCTGAAAAGGCTACTGACATCACATATACATCCACACTCATTTACCTCCAAAAACCATCAACAAACCAACCAATTTTCATCAATAAAAACCAAAAACAAAAACAAAAACAACCCAACAACACCAATCCAATAAATTCATCACCTCCTATTGCCTGGCCCTGCAAACTGACCCAAGTTCAAAGATGCTTCCAGGGGGATGATTTCAAATTTCAATTAACCACCTGACAGGCAAAGGCGGGTCTGTTTGTCACCCAGTAGCTATACACCTGTTAAACGATAATGGAATAATAAGAGTCTTGCTAGATAAAGATCAAAGCAATTATCTTTGAAGCAAATATACAGGAGCTTCGTATCATTTAGGCTTTAACGGCGTAACTGTAATTGACCGGTGGTCAACTCATCGACCTTTCCCGCATACTGCCTTGAGCCATGGAACCGTTCGCAACACCACCATACGTCAATGGAAAGAAGAAATTGTGAAAGGAAAAATTGTAGTCGTTTTTTGGGCGATTGAAAATCGGTTGTTGGTTTGGGATTGTATTAGGTATTAAAAAACGGTTAATTATGTGTAAAGTTGGCTCAGCAGGGGGTTGTGAGTTGTGAGGGAGTTTTTTTTTAAGTGTTTTTTAACACCTGTTTGGTGTTAAAGCAGGATTTTAATGCAGAAGTTGGTAGGTTTATTTTTGCTGTTAGGGTTATTTGCGGGGCGCGGGAAATGGATTGTTGTGTTCAAGAAGTGGGTTTTTATTTTTATTTTAGGTAGATTTTTTGTTCAGCTGAAAAATATGTGTATAGTATTTGGATTGGATGTAAGAAATAGATATTTGGATTTAAAATTAAGATTTTTAAACCCAATTTGGGGATTTCTTTGTGTGGAAAGTGTTTGTTTGGATGTAGAAATTAACTATTTGGATTTTTTGGATTTAAAAATGGCATTTTTGGATTTAAAAATGGCATTTTTGGATTTAAAAATGGCATTTTTGCGTTGATAGGTGGCATTTTTGCATTGAAAAATGGCATTTTTGCATTTTTGCATTGAAAAATGGCATTTTTACATTTTTGCATTAAAAAATGGCATTTTTGCATTCTTTCATTGAAAAATAGCATTTTTGCATTCTTTCATTGAAAAATAGCATTTTTGCATTTTTGCATTTTTTTATTGAAAAATGGCATTTTTGCATTTTAAAATGGCATTTTTGCATTTTAAAATAGCATTTTTGCATTTAAAAATGGCATTTTTGCATTTTAAAATGGAATTTTTGCATTTTAAAGTGGCATTTTTGCATCCAAAAAGTAAATATTTGCATTATTTCATATAAAAAGTAAATATTGTATTGGTAATCTTGCATACAAAAATAGCATCATTGCATATTAAATTTAAAATAGCATTATTGCATATAGAAATAACTTGCGTCTTTACATTTCAGCATCTTACGAGATTATTTCACACACCTTTTACCAACTCTTTATGCTTAACGACCCTTTTCCAACGTCAATAAAAACAAAATAAAATTATTATTATCCAAGTATACAAGTAATCTTTTCGTATTTCTTCTTTGTCTGCAACCAACACTCGAAAAACATCTGCCGCACTAAAATCTCTTTTTGCCCTACCAATACCCAACACCAAAATACCAAAAAACATGCACCTGACACTCGTCCATTCCTCAATTTTAAGAGCGAGAAAAAAAACTGCAAGAAAAGCTTCGTGATTGATGATCCTCGTTCACGCGCCACCGACTCCCACCTTGTGTCCACGCGAACCGGATACAAAAGCCCGCGTCGCGGGAAACTTGTCACCTGCACGCGCCTCAGGTACAAACCGAAACACATCCAATTTAATCCGATGTCTGCCCTAATCCTCTGTTTCTGATGGATTGCCGTCAAACAACAGAAAGCATTTCAGGAGATTTACAAAACTCGAAACTTCACATCGAGCGAGGCAATTGAAGAAAGAAAAAATGTAAAATGAAAGACCTTGAAACTCACCTGGGTTCTGGAATCTAGAGAATATTTGTTTTTTTAAAATGGAATAATAAAAAATGAAGGAATAAATGTGATTGAAATATATTTAAAATAAACGTTTTCGATGCGAAATAACGATGGGCGTCGGCCATAGATGGAGGCATATGTAGTGCTGTTTTGATTTATTGTTTATATTAAATGTTTGTACGTGATTTGTGTCGTTGATCGTGAGTTAAAGGCGAGATGAGTTGTGAAATAAATGCTGGTGATCGATGTGTAAATGTGGTCGCATTGGTATGTCGTGTGTGGATTTGGTTGGTTTTTTAAAAATGAAGGGAATTGAAGATTATGGGTTATCATGTATGGATATGTATTAAAACAAGTTTATTGTAGATAAAAATGATTTATGTGTTAAAATGTACGAAAATGTTTGATATAGTGCTGTAAACTGTCAAAAAATGTGCAAAAATGTGCAAAAATGTGCAATAATGTATGAAATAGTGCCATAAACTGTGCAAAACTGTGCAAAACTGCAAGATTGTGCAAAAATGTACAAAATAGTGTTATAAACAGTGCAAAAATGTACAAAAATGCTATAAACTGTGCAAAACTGTCCAAAAATGCTACAAACTGTGCAAAATTGGGCACAACTGCAAAATTGTGCAATAATGTGCAAAAATGTACAAAATAGTGCTAGAAGTAGAAACTGTGCAAAATTGGGCAAAATTGCAAAATTGTGCAAAAACATGCAAAAATGTACAAAATAGAGCTAGAAACTGTGCAAAACTGCCCAAAAACGCTATAAACTGTGCAAAATTGGGCAAAACTGCAAAATTGTGCAATAATCTGCAAAAATGTACAAAATAATGCTATAAACTGTGCAAAATTGGGCAAAACTTCAAAATTGTGCAAAAATATGCAAAAATGTACAAAATAGAGCTATAAACTGTGCAAAACTGCCCCAAAACGCTATAAACTGTGCAAAATTGGGCAAAACTGCAAAATTGTGCAATAATCTGCAAAAATGTACAAAATAATGCTATAAACTGTGCAAAATTGGGCAAAACTTCAAAATTGTGCAAAAATATGCAAAAATGTACAAAATAGAGCTATAAACTGTGCAAAACTGCCCCAAAACGCTATAAACTGTGCAAAATTGGGCAAAACTGCAAAATTGTGCAATAATGTGCAAAAATGTTCAAAATAGTGCTATAAACTGTGCAAAATTGGGCAACACTGTGCATAATTGTGCAATAATGTGAAAAAATGTACAAAATAGTGCAATAACGTGCAACAATGTACGAAAAACTGCTAAAAACTGTCCAAAACTCTACCAAATAATCCTAAACTACCATCTTACAAAAATCTTTCTCTTTAAATGCAAGCACAATGCCTACTACCAGTTCCTGCATCACCCAAACAAAAAAACAAAATCCAACGTAGTACCAAACCAAACAACATCGACTTTCTAACGACCATACCCACGATAAAACACAGACCCTTTTCTCACTTCTCCACCCAAACAATAAACATTTAAAAAAAAAAAAAAAACTTCCTTAAAAAAAAATCATTTTTATATGGTCAATTTGTAAAAAGCAAAGAATGCTAGCTGTGCATAAACTAGGCCGAAGATGTAGCATTTGTCTGAGACGTAATGCCGCAGCACTCCCGCAGCGAACCCCCCGTGGGAAGGTGGCGACCGTCGATAGTCCAGTGGAGACGTGCAACGAACACTGATGAGCAATCGTAAATCGACGGTTGCGACCCACGGGAGGGTTCTCCACACCTTTATTTTGAACGCATGAGGAGACATGTACAAAAGTGATGCGCGAACCAAAGCAGGTGTGAAGTATCAGTGGATTATAGACCCTACACAGCCCCATGCCGAGCAGGTGTATACTTGATTGCGTATCTGGATATGTAATAAGCGATCTTATCGCTATTCCTCACCATTCCAAGCGGATTTAAATGCAAATTTAGCAAACACAATCAAATTCCGGTTGGTTTAGCACGTATTTGTGTAATTAGAAATTAAAAATGGAATAATTTCTGCGTTTTATTGTCGTTTTAGGGAAAAATCCTTGCACGAAGCCGCATATACGTCATTATCAGAGGAGCAGCGTCGTTTTCGTCGCTGAAATGTTAGGTTTTCGATCGTGAGAGGGCGTTTTGATGTTAAATGCGAAAAACAAACGTTCGGTTTGGATGTAAAAACACTCGTCAAGTTGTCAGTAAGTTGAGAAAGTGCATTAAAATATAAAAGAAGATTTGACACAAATGATCCATCAGTTTTAGTACACAAAGAATGATTACTGTGAGAACTGAGAAGAGATGTTCTCAATGAACATCAAGTACAATGTGGAATGTAGTAGAATTCTGCTCACATGGAAGCCTCGGGTCAGGTTTGTTTTGTATGTTTTTTTCCTCTCGTTTTTTAAACTCTTCATTTTTATTTTCTCAGGGTTAGGTTGCATGAAATGAGGGGGGAAATGGTAAAAGTGTGTTTAAGGTTTGTTTTAGTTTATTGATTAAGTATCGTGGCTGTGGCTACATCGGCAACGATGTAATGAACGTTTTGTGTTGGGTCTTGTTCTTGAATTATTGGCAAATTGTTGCTTATGAATTATTGGCAAGTTGTTGCTTATGAATTATTGGCAAGTTGTTGCTTCTGAATTATTGGCAAGTTGATGCTTCTGAATTATTGGCAAGTTGTTGCTTATGATTTATTGTCAAATTTTTGTTCATGAATTACTTGTATATCGGCAAATTATTGTTTATGAATTGTATTGGCAAATTTTTGTTTATGAATTAGTATTAGCAAATTCAATTTTCGGAATTATTGGCAAATTCGGTTTTCGAAATTATTGGCAAATTCTGTTTACGAAATTATTGGCAAAATGTGTTTTTGAAATTATTGGCAAATTCTGATTTCGAAATTTTTGGCAAATTCTGTTTTCGAAATTATTGGCAAATTCTATTTTCGAAATTATTGGCAAATTCTACTTTTTTTTGGAAATTACTGGCAAATTTTACTTTTTTTGGAAATTACTGGCAAATTCTACTTTTTTTGTGCCAATTATTGACAGCAATTGCTTGTTTGGGAAAATTGCCAAAATTTGTTTTGCCAAATACTGGCAAATTCTTTTTTGGAAATTATGCCAAATTTTCTTTTTTGAATATTCTTGCCAAATTAATTTTTACCTTTCGACAATTATTGGCAATTTCTAGTCAAGGTGTTTTTGGCAACCACTAGTACCAATCACAACCCCACCCAAAAAACCCAAAACCAAAACAGATGGTGGATGACTGTTTTCATTTATTAATGCCGACAAGAAACAAACACAAAAATGTTTTCTAAATCACTTACACGAAAAATGACATCACGAACACATGAAAAAACACAACATATGAAAATCACACATGCATTTACAACCAACCAATCGGCAATTTACATCCAACCACAAGTAAATAAACTAAAAGACTGAGTCCTTTCCTGATTAAATATCACCAAATTTACACAAACTCATGCATTTACTTCAATTTTTAGTTACGAAACTGAGAAATCACAGATCAAACTCATCGTCCTCACTTCTAGTTTATTTACTTCCGGTCCAACTAATCAGACAAATCAACAATCAAAAACTCAAGCCTGAGGAAGTAAAATAATCAATTCAACATCGAATCATTGAGTCTACATCGTTAGAGTTAAACAAATCACTTATTGATCGCTTCGTTTCATAGTTTTTTGGAATCTTCGCCCGTGAAATTATGTACAATATGTTTCAAACGACGTTTCGTTTGTCAGTACAGGTCACCGAAAGTCAGCGGCGACGACCCCTGGTCGTCGGACGATGGCGGCAGATGCGGCGGCTGTAGTTCACTGAGTGGGTGCGTCGATGACAATGGGTCGCTCAAATGAGAGGTGGAGTTCATGTCTAGTGAGTTTCCATCCGGTGGTTTGTCGGAGTTTTGCGAGTCCTGTCTCATCATGTTCCGCCGCCATTTTGCACGTGCATTTTGAAACCACACCTAAACAACAAACACAAACAAACGTTTTATTAAATGGTAGAAAAACTTCTTCATCTATTTCCTTTATGTTGACCGATTTTTCAGAATCAGAGTTGTCCCGCCATCTGTCGCCACGGTGCTACAACTTTTTGCGGACAAATGGCGGACAATTGGCGGACAAATGGCGTCATTTTGTTTCTTTTTGGTCATAGGTGGCGCACCAATCACAAGACAAAATCGCTGACGATTCTAGCGATTGGGGGGTAAATGTACAGTTTTGACGATTTTCTAATTCCAGTCCTAATTTAGCCCAATATTAGGCCTAAAACGCAAAATAATGTAAATAAACAACAATATACCGGTAATTTATGACATGGTACTGAAATATTGTTGTTTTCTTTTATTTGTTTAACATTATTTAACCGAATATTAAGCCTAATACTGCTAAAATATGAACTGGAATTAGAAAATCGTATGCGCAGAATGGGATGCGCCGTTCGAATTTAGCATCAAGATACCGGGCGCGAACTGTACATCGAGCGTGGCCGCTTCCATTTTGTTTTGTGGAACTGATATCACGTGACAAATCCAGAAGTGCAAAATTGTTAAAATTGAAAAATTAAGAAATGATTTCATACCTGAAGCACCCTTTTGGAAAGCCCTGTTTTCTGCGCCAATTGTTTCAAATCTTTCGCATCGGGGTTTTGGTTTAGCGCAAAATACGACTTCATTGTTCGTAACTGGTGATGTTTGAATGAAGTACGCATTCGTTTTGTTCGCGTTGGTTGCAAAGGGTTGGCTCCAGGCCCGGAAGGGGGAGGTGGCGTCGTATCATAACCACTCGACTGGTCCATGTTGCATAAATCGGAAGCCGAGGGCATGATCTCTAGAAGAGAAAATCAGACAAAAAAAAGGTATTTGTAACACTCGTAAAAAAGAAATTAGAAAATGCAGCTCATTTAGTCATAAATCAAAATGAATGAATTGTATAAGGCCAGCACGCATGTGCATTAGAGGCAACTTTTTGTTGTCCTTCGTGGAATTATTTTTCAACAATAAATCCTCAACATGGAATTTACAGAAATCATTTTTCTCAAATAGTTCCTGAGCATGATTTTTCCAACAATGCTTTTGTACCTAATTTTTCCCAACAATACTTTTGTACTTAATTTTTACCAACAATACTTTTGGACCAAATTTTTGCCAACAATTTGAACATTTTAACTGTTTTTCCAATAATACTTTTTAACAATAGCAAAACATAAATATAAAAAGAAGTAAAACCTGTTGCCACATCTGTGTTTCAAGTCAAAAATAAACTAAGATTTATTAGAAG
>JAQIXU010000786.1:0-25029 GCA_034701245.1 Strigamia transsilvanica | reverse complement strand
CCAATTTTATTAAACAAAACAAACATTGATATTTTCAAAAATTATTCTACGATTGCGATGCTGGCACTGTTTTATCATAACCGGCAAAGTTCTCTTTCAAAATCAAATTCAATATTATTTTGATCCTTTGTCGCGGGGTCCCTAAAAGGCGTGGGGCCCATAGGCCGGTGCCTACTTGGCCTAATGGGTAATCCGGCACTGACTGCAAAATGCAAATTGTTATAAACCCAAGTCGACCGAGGCAACGAAATGAACCGACCTCACAAAATATAGAAAAAGTTAACATAATACCTTGTTTGCACCAGAATATTTGAGCTAGCCTAACATCTGAATTAGCCTACAAAATGATAAGGCTAATGCATTCGCACGACAAATTAAAAAAGCACATATCCAATAGACAATCAACTTACCTTGCGCACGCAATTGTGCAAACTTATCAAATCCATACAACTGGATTTGAATTATCTAGTTTAAACATTTCTAAACTAGACAATTTTGGGCTAGATACATTCACCCAAATTTTCTATCACGAACAAGATATTACGCTACTTGATATCTTTTGTTTTTAACTCAAGATCCCCCAACCGAATGTTGCAATTGCCATCCCAATTGTGTGTTATGGGTTAAAGACATAAGGATTTTTTTTTTGTGGCTAATTTCTTTCAAATGCTCAACTTTTTCGCATTCAAAGTTACGAGCAAGTCGGACTGCTTGCTGCGATCATTCTCCCCTGCATATTAACAACTGCAGAGAGAGAAATTTTTCCACACTGGAATTTGGGCTTTAATTAAAAGGTCTTTGCTCAGTGTGAACTTAACTAGATTTATCACACACGTCTTGGTAATTGCAACGATGTAAGAAGAAGAAACCTCACATTAAACCAACCTCCTGCAGACCTTTTGTAATTCCTTGTCATCAACAAATTCTTGCACAAAAAAAGAAAAATTAATCAAATTAAAAAAAAAAACTCCAAAACGAAAAATCATTTTAAAACAATTTTTTAATTCCAGTGATGAAAACTCTCACCCAAAGTGACACTTATCACGTGCAGACCTACGACAGCTACGTTGAAAGGCAACAAGAGAAGAAAACGCCAAGAAAAAACTCTTGGCCTTTAAATGTCGACTCGACTTCGGACTGGCCCAGCAAGAAACGACAACTCCCGAAGGAAGAATGCAAACTCACTGCCAAAAGAAAAAGAAGTGCAAGCGCTTCCGAGTGAGTCTATCCAACTAAACTCCCGTTGTGCATTTTTAAAAAAAATAATTTTTTATCAATTAGAACTTCTTCTGTTCCTCATTTTGTATTTATTCTAAAGATGGTGTCTCGAAATGATGTATGAACGATTCGATAACCTTTGTATGCGTGTTAGCTTAGTTAGTAGTGTGTGGGAATGCGAAGGTGTTAATGTACGAGCGGTGTGGACACTTGTGTCAGATTAGCAACTTTTTTCCATTTTTTATTTCTCAGGTTGTTTTTTTTTTAAATTATTTTTAATCCCTAGTTTTCATATTAATTGAACTAATCCACAACTTTTAGATAAGAAAAAAATAAATAAAAAACTTGTATCACCAACTTTTTATTTTTATTTTTTTATTTTTTCGAAAAATTAATTATCAAAATGTGAATGCGGCTTTTTTTTGTTTTTTAAATGTTGGTTTGAGTTATTTAATGCGTAATTGCTCTGGGCTTGGGTTGATTTATAGCTTTGCTATCTAAAGAAAGCACACATTCCTTGGTTATTATGCAACTTTTGCAAAAAAAAAAAAATGTGCATTATTGACAGTCCCTTTGTGCAAATACACATCCGCTCTTCCTCCTATCTCCAATATAAAAAGGAAAAAGAAAAAAGAAAATAAAATATGAAATAAAAATAAATTTCTTCCAAGTTTGAGGAGGAAATTATTCGTTTTATTCGTGACGTTTGCCGTTTATTGATGGCGGCGTACGTTTTCCGTGACAGCTGTCATAAATCTTAAACGCTGCTTAAATTATTATTTCAATTCGAAAACAAACAAAACGAGAAAAATGTTATTGCTCGTGAGGTGAGAAGTTCATTTGTTACCACCATTTTGAGAATGACATTTCCAGTTCATCATTCAATGGGTGTCACGCTCAAGTGGATTGGATCTGGTAATGAATCTCATTCATCACTGCCACGTTTTTCTCCATCTCGCTTCATTATCTGCGATCAGTCAGCAACTGCGAGATAAAAATTCACATACACACATATGACATATGCGTGTATGTATACACACACACACACAAATTCTTTATGTCTTCAAATCGGGTTGTAATTAACTGAACACACAAGCAATCACATTTCTCTTCTTTTTTTCATCATCTAAAAAAAATAATTTATGACCGGTCTAACGTGATTTCTTTACCACTTTTTTCGACCGGTCACTACAAAGGTGTTAAAACACTAATTCCCTCAGACTCCACCCCCCTGGAAGCTTCAAATTTGTATAATTCATTCAACTCTTACCATCTTTAACTAATTAATTCACACTTTAATGACAGCTGTACAAGCACGAATTAATTCAAACTTCCGGATTCGGAGTTCGGACGGTTTCCTTAATTACGAGATATTTTTAAATACCGTAATAAAAATGTTGGAAGGGAAGAAAAAAAATCGAATCGAACCAATGGTAACACCGTATAATTATTTAGCGATAAAACGATGGTGGGCGCTGCAATGCTGCAAATCTCGTCTTGAAATCTTAATCAGTTTTTGGATTAATCTTCATTTGTCGATCGCCTTTAATGTTTTGAAATTACACAATTAGATTTTTGTTTTTTATATATATATCTATATATTATTTTTTTTAAAAACTTATTTATTTAAGTTATTTGGATTGTGAAAGGAGGGCAAAGTCACGTTTTCGGCTTCAATTCTTGGGTGGTGCAAAATTTCCATTTTTCTTTTTCTTTCTTTCTTTTCTTCCTCTTATTTATTCATTCATTTCATTTTTTCTTCCGTTTCAAATTTATTCACTCGAGTTTTCTCCCGAGCAAAACAAATAAGCTCTTCAGGTGTGTTAGGTTTCATAGAGTTAAAACTCGAAATGTGACCACCCGCGCGTCTCAATGTCAGATCCGACTAGCAACACAAAGACATAATGGATTTATATATTTTATGCTGAATCAAGTAAGCGCTTAGAGCCGTAATTTCAGCCCTTTTAGGCAGTGACAAAAGGTTGAAAGGTCTTTGATTCTTAAGTATGCAATCGGTGTTGGGTGTTCGTTAGACGTTTTCCTATTTTGGCCTTTGAGTTTTTATTTTTCACCAACTGTCGTGTCAGAATATGTGCACCACAATAAACATTCTAGTCGTGTTTTAATTTCCGGTTTGGTTTTTTCATGCTAAAATAATATAAAGGGTTGTGTACTATTTCTTGCTTTGTCATTTCAACCAATTCTTGTGTAACAGTTATAATATTTCTATTGTTTGTTTGTTGTTGCAAATCTTCGCCAAGTGGACTCTGCTGTTGTCTGTGTTTGGTTTTCACAAATCTAATTCAAGAGGAACCCACTGTGATTTGAAGGCTCATTGCAATAACAAGCAAGACCCGCTGTCCCTGTCCTGGCAATATTTTACCTTCCGAAGTAAAAAAGTGTACATGGGAAAACACTATGTTCATTATGTACACGTTGAGAAAGAAAAATGGCTTCTTCAAACATGCAAATCACATTTCCACCTTTTTTTACCCTCCACTCGTGACTTGGAAAAAAGGTCAGAAGCGAAACCGAAAAGTGTAAAACAACACGTGTTGATTGATTGTGACCACAGTGAAATTTCACTTCCCTTTGTTTTAATTAGGCGGCAAAATTGATTTTCAAATTGAACCAAAAAAAAGAAAAAAAAGAAAAATCTAAATCTAATGATAATAACACTGGACAAGATAAGTGAGGTAATTTGAGTTGAACATTTTTGAGGTAAAGATATGTAAGTAGCACTCATAATTCAAGCGATGTTCGAGTATAACCCCTAGCTTGAATGCATAATTAACCAGCTTTTATTTTCTCCTCCACCCAATTTCAGCAGTGCTGTAGTTTATGACCAACAACTCTAGCTTAAAGCCAATAATGACAAACTTCAAATTACTAATCATAATCTACGAAGCTATAAATAGGAAGAGAAAAAAAGAAAGAAAGAAAAGCAACTTTACATTACTCATTAAACTCGCACATAAATTTCGCCAATTTATTATTGCACCCATTCATAAAGCCGCACGCCTAAATGTCACAGTGCTACTCATGCCCTGTCAATATATTTATGTACATAAGGGCCTGGATAGAGTCAGGGCCTCTCCCCATGGCTGATGGATGAAACCTATCATTATCAAGTGTATAATTTTGATAAGTTTCGTCAAGGGCTCCTTTCCCTTTGGGCTTTCTTCTGTGGGTGCGTCGTTTTATTGTTAATTTATTCAAATGTAATTTGTTCGACGGGCCAAACAACAAGAAATTTTCGTCCCATCTTGTTCCGCAAATTGAATTGATGCGATTAAGTAATTATTTTAGATGAATAAATTAGCAAAAATATAGATATTCAACGCTTGCCAGGTAATTTTCGATTCTGGCACAGTGTGTTCATAAATTTGAATTTAACGCGCCATAAATGTCCGCGCAACTCAAAATGGTAATGGGTAAGTGTCTGAGCAAGGAGGAACTTGTGTTGATGTTTTAACTTGTTTACATTATGGCCGGGCAAGTGTCGTATCTGTTAATGAAGGTGGGTCATTCATTTGGGTTAATAACGCGTCGTAATTTCTAGTTAAGGAAAAACTAGAAGGAAGACATTTCACATTTTTCTTTTCCCTTGGGAAGCGAAAATATCTCGAGTTTATTTCCTCATTTTTCCAAGCAAAAATTAGACGAGTGATTCGTCGAAATTATGTCACCGAGCAACACACATTTAGGTGTATTAATGGTGCGTGCCAGTGCTTTTGAATCGCTTCATCTCTCCAAAAGATGGATCTTGTTTCGTGCTCATCAATCACAATTGCGACGAAAAATATATAGAAACTTTTATGGGACATGTAACCTGACTTTACCTTTACTCTTTACGTAAGCACGACACGTGGGAGCACAAAAAGTCGCGCGTCGAGGACCTTTTGGCAATGTGAAATGTGAATTTACATTTCGGGGCTTAAAATTCTATAACGACAGCGCCGGCTGGAGCTTTATATTTGCCATAGCAATCATCAATTATTGATCAAACAAACTGTCCAGATCTCGAGGAATCTGGTACTGGGGCCCCTGATTGGTGTATGTCAGAATGTGATGTTGGGCCACCTATTTCGTGATTCCTTTTTCAACCTACCTGATTTTTTTTCTCTCTCACAAATTTACGATCAAAACCAGTTAGTTGATTCAAAAACAGATACTCAAAACATTTTTTTCCCCTCCCACGAGTCTTGGGGAAAGAGAAAAAGGGGAAATAGCGTTTTAAAAAAATATTTCCACACACATTTGTAATGATTTAGCGTGAATTATGACCACTGTTTAGTGGATTTAATATTTAGAAATCTCGCACAAAAGCTAGATGGCGCTGTGTGCGTGTGGATGGTGAATCCAACGCGTAACAGGTGTCTAACCAGTTGATTCAACTTGTTGCAATGACGACGAAAAAAAATAATTAATTTTTCTTATTTAAAACAGGGTCCAAGCAGAAAAAGCCTCAAGAATGTCACATCAAAAGAAACAAGGAAAAAAAACAGGTTAGAAAAAAATTATATATTTTTTTTGTTTAAATATTATTATTATAATAAATAGAAAATTTATTGCTTGAGATGATAATTATAAGAAAGCGCTGTTTAAGTGATTACTTGGCCATGTTGCATGGCTGCTAATGCTTATCAGCCGCGGTTCATTTCCGCCATTTTTGGATATCAAAAGTTTAGATCTCACGTTGTGCGAAATTAATGACGAAACAATGTGTATTTACATTAAACAAAACGTTCGGTCGTAAACATCTCCGTAATAAGTGATTGCAGCGCTGAATGTTAAGCATTTTTTCTTTTCTTTTCTTTGCAGACATGCGCGTTGTTGGCAAGGCGAAGAAAGAGAAGAAGAAAAAAGCGAACGGTCCATCGGACGCCTCCTCGCACAAGATATTCGAGGAAGACAACGTGTGGGAAGAATCGGAGTGAAAAATGGAATGCGCATGCGTGCGTGAAGCATGAGCAGTGGTGCAGTGGAAATATTTTCGAATGACTGTTGACTCACTCGACTCAACTTACACAAGAATGCAGAGCTACTTTCTAATTTCAACACGAAAAATAACATAAATCATCGTTTTATTATCTTATATATATAAAAATACAACAACAACAACAAGGAAATTATAGTGTCGTAATAATTCAGCCATTTTCTCAATTGATAAAAAAAAATAAATAGATAAAAAGGAAATCAAAATTGTCCTCATTTCCGAACGTTAATTAGCGGGCAATTGCGCCGCAAATTATTTACCGTTCTTAGGTAATATGACAAGAACGTAAATCACTCGTTTCTCACACGCCGCTCCCTCATAAACTAAAACTCAACTCACTGCATATCTCGTGACGTCAATTTATTCGGTGGCCGAATTTGAGGATATAATTTGAATCGTTCCAATCTGATTTATTGGACGAGAGATGATTCAGCAGTTAAAGACACAACGCGTTGGCCACCCTGGTCAGAACACAATTACGCCGTTGTTTCATCAAAATGCCAAAGTGCGCTAAATATTAATCAACCTAAATCTACCTAAATCTCTGCGTTATTACAAAAAAATAAAATAAAATAAAATAAAATAAAATAAAATGGTGGAATGTTGAGAAGAGAGAGGAGAGAAAGGCCGGCAACCAGTTGAAAGAGATGAGATGAGTAGATAGATAATTACTCGCCCTGGCGTAGCGACTCTGCTACGGCGTACAGTTTTGAGAAATTCCCTCTACACCGTAACAGAACCGTGAAGCAAAGGCGATTAGCTGGTCTTGCTCTTTCAAAATGGCGTCTTGGACCATTTTCTTCAGCTTGCACTCTAGAAAATGCAAAAAAAAAAATAAAAAATTATCAATCAAAATTCAAAAAATTGGCAAAGCCAAGCAGTGAAGCCGAAACGAACATTCGGGGACGTCGAAATCAACAAGTCAATTAAGTCGAAGTTTGAATGGGTTTTTCCCAACCAACTCGGGGCACTTGGTCTTAATAAATTTGTCTTTTGGTGACATGGCCGAGGTGAAGTTATTGGCAGGAAAACCCAGAGGCTGATGGTATCACATTTTTATGGTTAATAAACGGTGATAAGTTAACTCGTGCGTTGCAAACCGTAGAAGCGTTGCAATGTTTACAAATATTTAACAGTTAATGTCAGTTTTTAAGGGTCATCATAGAAATTAAAGCAAAAATTTTTGACCAGATGGAATTCCCTAATTGTCCCATTCCGCTGCGTTTTTTGTTCCATTTTTAGACCAATTTTGAAACAATTTCAAGTAAAAACCAAAGCAATTTTATGCTCAAAAACGACGTGGGCGAAGGACCGAGTTAATTCATGGTTTCCCTCAGTTGTTTCGAGACTCCCGATTCAATTGCCCATAGTCAACAGAAAAAAAAAATTATCTAAAAACTCACTAAAAACCGAGCGAATCGATTGCAAAAACAAATGACTAACATTCATGAATCATGCATCAACTCGAGGGACCATTTTCGAGCAGTTAAATTCGAAGAAAAAATAAGGAAAAAAAAAAATTGGAAAATCCCAAAATGATAATTTGAAAAAGATGAAACGATTTGGTGGTGCGCGTTTGCATGCGATTTCCATGCACACGGCAAAAGCCATTACTCGCGGACGACACGTGAATAGCAAACGAGTTTTCATGTGTATCGTGTCTTGGGCTCGATGCGAGTTGCATCATTGAGTGACAGGGGAAAATGGAGATCCACAAATGCCAGCGGCAGGCACCGCCAATTTCTAGCGTCCCCTTCATCGTGGAAACAAACGAGCGTGTCATCCATTCCAATTAACTTAAATTACATCCAAAAAAATAATATATATATAATAATAATTTATAATTACCTCGCATATGAAGAGTAAATGTAATGGGCGGTTTGGGCAATGACTAAGCTGTTATTGATCCGCCTTGCAGTGAAGCAAAGTTTCATTCACAACCCGCATGCGCGGAAAAAAACGATATGCGGCTATTGTTTCGAACGTATCGACTGATAAAGTTGGAGAATGACGCGGGCACTGCGGGTGATGTTTCCAAGTATCGTGGGGAAAGTCCTTGAATGGGAACTCCAAACTGGGGACTCCAAACTGGGGAATCCCAACGCGTCATCGCATGACATCATCGCTGCAAATGTGGCCGAATACGGCAACGGCACAGGGCGTTAAGTGGGACATGTTTCACACGTTACTACACGTTCGAAATTAGCGATTAACACGAATAAAGATGAAATTTAACGCTCAAATTCAAGATTTCTTTCTCTTTCTGTTGTTGCGCTATGCAGTGAAGCGAAAATTGCGAGATCTGTGTTTTTGGCGGCAAAGTTAAAGATAGAAAAGCGTTGTTTTCACTCACCCAATGTGCTGTATTCGAGCTGGATCCTCCTACTGTGTGTCCTCCTCGAGTGCTGCTTCGAATCTGAAGCTCTGCTGGTGACCGCTTTCCGTTTTATTTGCTTTTGCGTGGGGTCGTCAGCGGGAATTCCATCGGCGAAATCCGGGTGAAGCCTCGCACGGGCTTGGGCATGGCTCATGTAAGGGGTTTCCCAATTCAAGTTCAAGATTGGCCGACTACCACCAGAGGGAGAGTGGGTTATGCCAGTGTCGCATTTAAAGTTGATTCGTTATTATGATTGCACGAATTGGTTTTTTTTTTCAACCGTGATAAATTTATTTATGATTAGATTGTCATTTATTATTATTATTTTTTTTTTTTGTTTTAAATAAAATTATTATTTGGCCTTGTGAAAGAATTTCGCCATTTGTTTTCGCACGAAGGGATTGCGGAGGTCCAAAATGGCCGTGGACTCAATAAAACCCGGACGCATATGAACTCATTCAATTCATGGCATTTTTCGTGTATAAAAATAGAATAAAATTAGTAAATAAAAAAGATTTTTTTTAAAAAAAATCAACTTAACACACCTTATAAATCCTATTAACCTTTTGCCTATATTAGAATTATTTTAAGGCTTACGGATGGCGAGCGATGTAGGGTTAAGTGAAATTTTTTTGTATTTGTGGCCATTTGTAAACAAAATAAAAGACTAAACTGCTTTTTGGTTGCATTGGAACTTTATTATCATTATTACGAACACTTTAACATCAATATTGATCCTTGGGTTGGATTTTTATATGACACAGCAACTGTTCTGAGAATTTCTTGAGTGTTTGTGAAATCTGAAAGTTCTTTTATTGATTTTTTTACTTTCCTTTTTCAGTCTATGTCAGCATGAATCCCACACATTTCCGCGTATTCAGAATGAATGAATACATTTTTGTAGTGTTTACAAAACCACAAGCCATCTGTTTATATTTTATTTATATTTTTTGAAATTTTTTCTACATTTATTTTAATTTTTTTCTCTCTCTTCGTTTTACATCAATTTCATTTTACTTTTTTGGTTATGATGAAATATCTGAAACTTGGTTATACTTTAATAGACACAGCCTGCGTGTGTTGCTTGAGGATAAAAGCTGTCTCATTTATATTCCATTCAAGCCGTGGATTTTGTCATCAAAATCTCTCCACACTTCTTTTCAATTAAGAATTTAAAAAAAATAAATAAAATAAAAATCCATTGAAAATAAAATGAGTAGGAAAGAAAAATATATCATTCTTTTATTACACATATTTTATTTTCTCAACTAACAGCTTCGTTACATTTTCCCAACCAAAAATCTTTTATGGAAACCTTTTACGAGCACACTTCTTCACTTTGATTACATCTGCGTGCTAAGTTTCTTAATATTAAAAAGCTATAAAGTTAAAATGTTGCGGCCGAATATATCAAGAAAAATGGTTATTTCATATCCGTTTGACACCGCAACTCACCCTTAACATAACAGACATAAAAACAAGATCAAAGACCCTGGATGACAGAGCGTAGGTTATGAAATCACTTAAACAAACTCCAAAAACAACAAGAAAAAATTCGAAGAAATCCAAACCGAACCCGGGCCCCAATAAAATAAATGTTTCCCGGGCCCCTGCTTGAAAACACAACATTTTTTGTAACATAGTCGGGGCCCCGGGCCCCCTGGGCCCCCTTTGGAGCTCCTGGCCCCGAGAAAATAAAATTTTCCTGTAAAAATCAAACGGAGGAGTGTCATGGAATGAGTCACAGTATTTTCCTGTGTGTGTGTGTCACATACAATGCGCAAACCCTTTCAAAAAATCCAATTAAACACAACCAAATAACGTTTAACGCTCATAATCCGTCATCATCATGACTCATTCTATTTATTCCAAAAAAAAAAAAACCAAACGAATCAATAATTCGTGCACGAACTTGGATTAATGACTTTTCAGCTCGTTTATTTGCGCAAGAGTTTAAGTTTGTTTAGAGAATCGCTGCGAGTTCCATTCCATCCAGCAGGCGTCCTTCGCAGGTTAAAGGTGGTGCGAAGGGGTTAATGATGTTTCCGCGGTAATCCGCAGAGTTCGAACCCTAGGAATAAAAACGCTTGATTTATTTGCACCACAAGTTGCATACTGAGAGCTAAACAGCTCATAAACCATTGCCGAATTTCAAACTCGGATCCTGTTCGATTGTTTGCGCGAAAAACAATAAGTTGTACGATTTTCTACGCCTTTCATTTTCAGCTTCAAGGTTCGTTTTGGATGCCTTGGAAAATCCCCGCACGAGAATTACTGAAATTAAAGCGCAAATAAATTAAAGATGAGCACTTATTAGATAAGTATCAATCAGAAAAACCTCCGCCTCGACCGAAATGAACACTTTTTTAAAACTTCTAATTTGTCCATTCAGCAAATTGCACCTTTGGAAAAGCGAAATAATTATACGGATAAAGATGTTGTGAAATCCCCGAGCGAGCAGCTGCTTCTGTATTTGGCCGTTGCAATGAGTTGCACAAAGAAGCATTCACACATAATGGATATGGGCCGAAAGATCACGATTTCTTCGAGCCATTAGTTCAAAATTAGAGGAAACTATGGCAGCAAAGAATGCTTAATGGCTTTGCTCCGCACTTTCCTCTTGGCCCTTTGACTTTTAAGCGTTTTTTTTCAAACTTTTTAAATGAAAAAGTGATCGTGGCTGTCTTTATTCAGGCATTGAAATCGACGGTTTAAAAATAATCTTGCTAATTCGGTCGGTATGAAACATTGGAGTGAGTCACTGCCACGTTATTGTCGATGACTTGATGTTTGCACTGCTGACTTATCCGAACAGATTTGGGATTTCCAAGGGCATTGCATCGGCATATTCATGGTAAATGCCGCCTAGAAACCCCAAGCTTGTTCAGTTCTCTTCGTTCGAAGGTTAACTAGCAACGAGGAAAATGTAAAATCATAAAAAGATTTTTTAATTTAGTCGTTACTTGGTAAAATATTATTATTTCAGTCAGCTGACAGTAGATGGAATCATGGAATCACGGATTGCAAGCAGAGATCCTGAGAAAGAGGTCATCCATTCACCTATACTTGTTAGCAACCTCGTGACCCCGGTGATCTCCAAAGATGGCAGTAATTTGCATCGGGTAATACTTGTTAAAAACAGATTAAGTATGTTAATCATTTATCAACGCGCTCTTGTTTGTTTTCATGCTGGTGGGTCCAATTTGCTCATTTTTATCGTTTAGGAAAGGAACAGACAACTGAATTATTCAGAATGGAAATAAATAAATCAGTTGCATCTAATTTGAATAAATCGAAGAAAGGTACTATACAACTTGCATTTTTATTACCCCATTAAGAATTTAAATAAATATTCATAAACAAAAAATAATAATAAAAATATAATTATTATTATTTTATATATATATATTAGTTTTTTATTATTTAACTACCCTGTCCCATAAATCGAGTTTTAAAAGCATTTTCAACTCTAAAATAAACAGTAAAGAAAAATATGTATAATGAGATTTATCGGAGTTTTCTTTAAAGCAATGTCTAGACTCATTCCAGTCACGCTTTACTGCAAAATTGAACAATTCCAAACGACAAAAAAAAAATTGTAAAATCCACACACAAAAAAATAATAATAAAAAATATATGGAGGAAATGTTTAGACCAAAATTACATCAATGTCATTGTGCTCTGCTGGAGTCCACAAAAGACTTCTTCCCGAAATTCTTACGTTATCTGTGTACATTAATATAAACAAAAAAAAACATAAGAATTTCTAAAGTTGAAATAAAAATATTAATAATTAAAAAAAAAATAAACGGATATGAACTGCACGAATGACCTTTGGCTTTCTTCCTGTTCGACGGTTTCTTTTCTTTTCTTTTCTTTCTGCTTGGCATTTTGTCTCCACGACGAAATACAGCTCACCACACTTGGGACTTAGCAGGCCAGTAGACCAGTTAGACGGCAAAGCCCACTGTACCGCTAAGGCCCACGTGTTGGGGGCAACAGGTAAACAAACATCCGTAGAAAAGCGATGAAAACAACTAGTCCTTTCTTTAAATATTCTCTCCATTTCCTTTCCAATTGACAAATGGCAAAAGTTAACGCAACAAAAACGTACAACGTCTGTTAATAGCCGTCAAATTGTATAAAAACATTCTTCCAGACCGATCAATCAGCAAAATTATTGATATTAAAAGCTCATTTACAATCAATATGCTAATAGGAGGTCGTTGAACACCGATTTCAACAAAGCTACCCTTCAGAAAACGATGCGAAACTGGCAGTTTGAGACTTGTAAAAAGGTGGAATTGCTGCGAGGAGTATTTGATGTCGGTTGTCAGTTGGGAGAGAGAGCCAAGTCAAATTGCATGTGCGGTTGGAAATAGTTTTGCTCAAGTGAAAATTACATACATTAAACCCGTGTGTGACGAGTTTTTAGGCGCTCTAGCGACACCCTTTAACTTACAAATATGCAAAACCTATCCAACAAGACAGGCAATCAAATTTCACCAAAAAATTCCCCCCAAAAAAAAAAAAAAGTTTCTGACCTTTGAAAAAATAAAAAAATAAAAAGAAAACACTTTCCTAAGATAATAGTAGAAAATTCCATCCAATCCCCAAACCCACCCCACTATCAACGTGACTCGAATGATGGAATCCAATCCAACATCCAGCTTGACAAATCCCCGCGAAACAAAACTCTCATCATCAAACTAAACTACCCTCGGAATTTTCACCTGCTCAGCTCCACACCTCAACGCCACAGGTGGTGGGTTCGAAGCGAAGGGTTGGCATCATGTAAATGTGTCACGTCATTAAACCAACGGAGTACTAGAATGTTTCCTTAACGACCGTGATGACTTAATCGTAGCAAAAAGCGCAAATCGACTTGCCTAATGGCTGCGAGTCTGCGACTTACCACGAGATGTTGCGAGCGATACGCAGGGGGTCCCCGACTCCGCATCCCACGATGGTCGCCAAACAAAGTGCACTGGCAAGTGCTCTCTAAGGGACATAGCCGGGCCAATCAATGAGGCCGACAAGAGGGAGATCTGGCAATGATTTATAACGTGGTGTGGTGTCAGTAAAGGCACAGGTGTATGCAACAGGTGAGAGATCACGACCCCGTTCCACGTGAGATTTCAACGACTCCACACTTGATTTCTCAATACGTGTGCGATAATGGTCGAGCGAGTAATTAATTCACTAAAAACCAAAGGGAAATTAGGATGACCTTATATAGCCTCGGCGTGGTAGTCGAATGCACACATTCGATTTTTCGTTTCGTTTCGTTTCGTTTCGTCTTCCCCTCGCAAGTTTGGGTTTGTGTAGCAGAAAAAATTACAGGCCTGTGGCCAATTCAAGCGTTGAAGTTTTATGTCTTCCTCTTTTTTTGTGGCGCGCACGCCATCTTGGTTAAGAGATGCACGATTGGCCATCAGTCTTAAGCACCTCTTGCTAGGTTTAAGAGAAATGGAGGTGCAATTTGGAGCCATTTAAACCGTCACGCGCGATTGGATGCGACGACAAACTTGGGAAATGTGTTGCGCGCAACTTCCGGTCATTTATCTAAGCCCCGTTGGGCGAGTCGGGGTTTCAAAGGTCGGAGGTTGTGCCATCGTTCATAAAGAAACAAGCATTCTTTCTTCGTCCCGGAGCTGTCTAAGGCGGACGACGTTTCGTTGCTGGTAAAGGTCAAATGCCCCAACATTTTTTATATTCCTAGCTGGGCTTAATATTTAATAAACGTGTTGGATCGCATTTTTCCCCCTCCGCGGCTCCGCGGCTCCGCGCTATGTTCTTCTCGAGCGCTAATGCGAAGAGTGAGAGTGTGGGTGGAAGATTGAAATGCCAAGGGGGTGTAGTAAATGGAAGTGATACGGGAACACTTCCGTCCACCAGTTTCTCTTAGGTCACGGTTGAATTAAAAATGTAAAAAAATGAGAAAGAAAAATGATAAAGTTGCTTTGATAGCGCAGAATGTGGAAAGGTTCGCGCAAGCAGCGACCATCACGGTAAGAAATTTATTTATTTAGTCATTTATTCCAGTCTTTAAGACGTTCATAAATTATTTTAATTTCTTTTCTACGACTTGGTGTATCCGGTATTAACACTATTACTGTAACTGATTACCTCAAATCATGTAACTATTACGCCATTACATAGATTTCGATGCTGAACACTAATAACCAGTGGCGGATCGAGACTTATTGGGGTCCTGAGGCTAGGGGGCCCCTCACCATACTTATCGAGCCCCTCAATATACTTTGTGGGCACCTCAACACGCTTAGGAGGCCCCTCACCATACTTTGTGGGCTCAGGGGGGTAGCCAATGCTAGAAATCGCGTACAGGCCAAGATTTAGGATTTCGAAATCCCTGAAATCTCATGAAGTCCTTGTAATCCTTGAAATCTTCCAAATTGTCTTGCAAATAGTAGCAAATTTGATCAAAATATTTAAAATTATTAAAAGATAAAGAGAAATCTTTCAAATTTTACTAACTTTTAATGTAAATCAGGCTATAAATAAGCTTTTTTTCACCGAGGGGGTAGACAATCGGAGGTTTCTTCAGGAATTTGCTTGATTTTTATGAATTTCCAGGATTTCTTGGATTTTGGAGATTTCATGAATTTGTAAGATTTTAAAGATTTACTAAAGATTTCAGGGATTTGCTATGGATTGGAAGGGTCAGGGATTTGCTATAGATTTGAAGATATTAGGGATTTGCTATAGATTTGAAGATTTCAGCAATTTGCTATAGATTTGAAGATTTCAGCAATTTGCTATAGATTTGAAGATTTCAGAATTTCAAGTGGATTTAAAAAAAAAAAGATTTTGCTTGATTTTGCTGCAATTTACAAGACAGTTTGTAAGACTCATAGATTTCGTGGATTTCTAGAATTTCATTGTTTCCGAGATCCAAAATCTGGGCCCATACGAGATTCTCAGCATTGGCTACCCCTTCGTAAAAAACCTTGTGAAATCCTGAAATCCTTAGCAAATCCCTGAAATCTCTAAAATCCTTAAAATCTTCAAGGATTTCAAAATACGCGATTTTTGCGATTGGCTATCCCCTCGTAGTGGGTCCCTCAACACATTTTGTGGGCCCCTCAACTCGCTTAGCAGGCCCCCCCCCCAACATACACTGTGGTTGTGGACCCCTCAACATATTTTTGTTCATTTTTCATTCTTCTCTGAGTCGGGAGCCCTGCTAAAAACACACACTGCGTTTAATCCGCGTGTCGTTTTACTTTTGATTCGGTTTGATTGCCAATTTAAAAACATTTATTCAATGTCATTCACATTTGAAAGCAATTTCATGTCTATTTGACTAGTTAGACACTGGTTAAAAAACCTTCCTCACGTCCCCGAGGCCGGACAGAGAGACGAGCCTACTCATCATACATTGACCGACCAGGTGGCCAAATATGTAAAGAAAGAAACTGATCCATTAACTTGTCAACTCCATAAATGCACTCAAAAAAATAAAATGAAAACAACTACAGAGTACGGTGACTATTCGCTTCGACAAACATTTGACTCTGTCATTTATCTCCTATAATTACCAAAATGGAGAACCTAGAGGCGTATCATTTGCATGACAACCATTAACCCCAGACTGAATGTTTTGCTAGACGCTGCCTGTCTCAGCCAATTTTTTCACCTCACACCGTTCTCTCTCTCTCTCGTCTAGTTGCGAGACAGCAAATCAAACTTACATTTTTTCTATCTTTTGATTTGTTTAACAAATATTTATCCAATTTATCCAACACGATTTAATTTTTTTCCCGTTTGTCCGTTCATATTCGTCTGTTTTAACAGTTTATTTGTTCACACAGCCATTTTTGAATCAATTTTTTTACCTCGGATTTTTTGTTGACGCCACATGGCACTGTCATGAATGCGTGGAGAATACCTTAGGATGACGACCAACACTTTCATCACGTGTTTCCTGTCATTCCCTTAAAAGAAAAGAGAAATAAAATTAAAATAATATCGTTAAACACTTATAAAACGATTTTTTTTTCCTCCTGTCAAAGCTAAAAAGTTAAGTACAACATCGTGGCTCGGTTTAGTTATCAAATCAAAGGAAATTGTCATCAATTTCGTGTCAATTCATTTAAATAGGCCATAACTATTGCTCGTTCTTGAATTAGGTGTTAACGACTTGGCAGAGCGGAATTGTCGCTTAACTCGATTCGTTCTGCCGGCATCGAACAGATGCAAATTGTCGGTTGGTGTCTGATCAAAGGCGAGTTTTTCCGGCCCTTTTAACCCTTCCACTATTTAAGCAAGACACTCCGTGCACAATCACTCGATTGCGTGAAAACCTTTTCAATGCTTTTGCCCAGGGCTTTTGACATTTTAATATTTATGAACAAAACTCCACCTAACGTGGCCAATTCTCGCTGCACAAAGCGCACTTTCCTTTCTTAATGTACCGTGGTACGGATGTGGTATATAATAATCTTTATAATTTCTTTTTAATCCAAGTCCACTCAACTTTATGCAATTTTTTTTTTTTCCCTTTTTTTTAAAATTTTTTTTAATCTTTCCATTTTTAATGTACTCTTAATCTTAGCCCAAACGACTTGTCTAAGGTCTTATTACCCCTTAAATTAGGCATGGATAAGCGATTACGACTTGATATTAAGAAACAGAGACGAAAATTTCTTTTCTAATTGCATAAACTTTAAATTCCATGTGTCACTTCCTGTAATCATGGGAAATTGTGATTGGTGTTGCGTTTATAGGTTGACTTTTTGCCGATTGGAGACATTTTGTTCATCTCTCACGATGTGCAGTGAAGCTCACCACAGGCACGTCTCGTAGGGCCAAATAGGTTTATTCACCCCTTCTCATCGGTGTAATTTTTGAAATAATATTTTCTAACTTATTTGCGAGGTGTTGGCACTAATTAGTTCTAATTTGCTTGTAAATACTGCTCGAGATTGAGGTTTTAATCGGTGCTCGTCGAGGGGCGGCAGGAAATAAATAGATAAAAATTTATCTCTTTTTGTTATTTCCTTTTAATATTTGCAAAATATAAAATTTAAAAATAACTCGACCAAATTGCGGCTATCAGGTCGTCAACAAACTCAGGCTAGATTGAAATACTTAGCTTCCTTCTTCCTCAAACAAACATTTCGAACATCTTATTTCAATCGCATTTTTTTTTTAAAATAATTTTTAAAAAAAATTTTTTAAATTTGCATACAAACGCGTGAGAATAGTATTCAACCCAATTAACAAATACCATGGTAAAAAAAAAAAATTGATCTGTTTTTTAAAATGAATTAATTCGGCATGGAAATCATGTACTTAAACTTCAATAAGAAAAAAAAAATCTATTTAATTTAATTCATGCAAGTTGTGTCTCGATTGACTCTTGACGTGATTAACTTGAACTTTTACAAGCATTTAGTTGGAAACTATCCATTAAGTGGTTACTTAGTTTTGATTTACAACACGTTATAAAAGCGCAGCACAATGCAATCAAATTTCGACTTTAAAACTAATTTCGTTTATATTTTTTCACGATTACATCTGAATCGGTTTTAATGGTTCGAGATATATCGTAAACATAGCAAAGGGTAAATATGCAATAAGATAAGATGTGAAACCAAGCGGAAGATGTGAAAGGGAAAAAAAAATTAAAGCGGATAAAATCACTCACTTAACTTTTGATTAATACTTGTAAAATAAATGTTTATCACCTCGATTTATCCAACGGCCCTAACCTCCACGATATAGAAAAAATTCGCTTAATATTACACGAATATATACAAGCTCGTCAAGATTTATGGTTTGAAAAGTAAGAAGAGCAAGATTTATTGTAGATTGGATGCGTATCTGCAATTATCTCTCGCCATTACAAAACGACAAAATCGTAGCCACTCGTAAATTAAGCGCTTTGTGCAAAGCAAAAGGGGTACGTACTGGGACGTTTACGTTAATTAGAGCTCGGAAAAGTTTAGTTAGTTGTGTCTCTTCAGTTCACCCGCCAACGCAAACCTTAGTGACACGGCACATTGCAAATTGGCCGTGTGCCCGTGAGTTTCTCACCTCGAGTACAATTTATGTTCATTATTGCTCACGCTGTTCTTTTGTTAGGTCACAAAAGTGGAATAAATAAAAAAAAAATTAAAATTTTGAAAAACAAGTTATTTTTTTTTTTTTTGCATATAAGGAAAAAATAAATTTCATGTAAGAAATGGTAATGGATGAAAAGTGCAACATCCTACTATTTTTATTATTTGCATAATTAATTTTTAATTGGTGCGTGGGACGTGTGAAAAGCTGCGATATAATCAAAACAATCTACTAAGGAGTCAATTTGTACTGACTAAAACGGTTTTATTTTCCCCAAAAACTCCCAAAACCGTTTGATTCATCTCGTTTCCCCAAAAATTTTTTTTCTCCAGCTGTTCTGCATCCATTATGAACAAGTTTGCGGCATTGCCTTACCATTTGACAAACTACCAAATCACCAGATAATTGCAACTAAATCTTCAGGCGTCCAACAGTCATAGTGACAACGAGTTTCTTTATTCTTTCAGCTTCCTTCTCCCGCAATTCAAACGAATATAACGTGCGGTTGGCGCCTTGTCCCATAACTTAGTACTGATGAATTCACCATGTCGTAAAGCACCTCTGCTCTCCACACCGTTGGCCCTAAGCGTTAACAAACAAGGGGCACCACGTGCCAACCAAAGGCCCACAATTAAGCAAAAAAATTCAAAACGAGTCATAAATTTACTGACGACGTCCCGAGACGAAATCCGCTACAAACAAAAACAAAATAATAAAATATTACAAATTAAGACTTGTTTTTTTTTGTTTTTTTTTGCGGGAATTAATTTTTAATCTTCATTTGCTGTTGCACACCCAATGAGAAATTCAGATGCACCTTTTCCAATACCAGTGCGTGGTAGCAAAGACCGGCCCATCTGGTTTCTAAATATGCATCCTTGAATGACCTGGCCAAGAGGGTGCCTCGACCTGAAACCTTTTTAAAACTGACCCACCCCACCGGTGAAAATTTTGCATTATCATACACTTGCAACCAATCAACACACACACAAAAAAGCAGACAAATTTAAGTTCCATTCAGATATAAAAGGAGATAAAACGAGGAAAAACTAAGCTATATAATCATAATATGTATATTTATATTTACATTGATCTGTGTGAAGTGTTTGCCTCGGGTAAATCAATGCTCAAAACCTCATTTTTCTTTGATAAAAAGATTAGACGAAAAAATAAAATAAATAAACAAAAAAATATTCAATTTTGCGTTAATGGTGAATTGTCCCGAGTTTATGTCTTGTCAAACATTAAGGTGTTAGCGCCTATTCATCGCCTACAAGCACTAAGCAGGCGTTAATGTATGGAGGTAATGTAATGAGTAATCAAGTTTGTTGTGCTCGTTATATGTACTTAAAAGAAAAAGGAAAAAAACAACATCCCTTAGGAACTTATATCGAGTCGTTAAACGAACGTGATGCCCTACACAGAAGCTGCGATCGAGCAATTCATTTACCTTTTGCCATTAAAACGAGCATGTGACTGCGAGTTTTATCAGTTAATCCACTGTCAACTAATCCAATCAGCACCGGTTCTCGGCTGGGCCGTTCGGTCGTCCGGTCATCGGTAGGTGGCCACTTGTCATTGATTCGTTTGCCTATGGAAATGGATCAATTTCCCGCTGCACTTGCACCTGTAGATTGGCAACGAGCACAAATGCTTCTCCTCAGCCTCAGCCACAGCCCTGACCTTGACTTCACTCGATGCCTTCTTGTGACGGCGAATAGTAGTCGTTGGACAAGCAAACTCAGGGTGGCGCTGCTTTCTTACCGACCAACCCGAGCTCGCAACTCTTTTCTTCCCGCGGGCACTTCTGCTCGAGTTGCCGGCGCGCAAACAGTGGCGCTACTTTCGATGGTCTTCCTTTTTCTTTGCGATGAATTTCTCGTTTTGGTTTCTCTGTTTCACGTGGAGACGAGTATGACGTATTCGAATGATAAGTTGAATTAGTTTTTAAAATTTGCATATTTAAAAAAAAAAATTAAAAATTAAATTGCCTGTCGTTAATTAATTAATTGTTTGTTTGGTCAGTCGATGATCAATGGAATTCAAGTTGTTAAAAATGTCATTTTGGCAGGGGGTCGTTGAAAATGTTGACTTTTTTTCGCCGGCCAAAGACGTTGATAAATTGTATGATGAATGTATTCCTAAATCACCACATTTAAATTTAACAATAAACAAGTGTTGTGGGTTTTTTTTGGATTTTTTTTTTTTTTGTTAAACTAAAAACAAAATATGATAATTGAAAATTAGTAATCGTTTTAAAATATCCTTTTTTTTTTTCACAAAAAAAAAAAAATTCATTTAGTTGCAAACTAATGAAGAGTTTGCTCTGATTTTCCAATCATTAAAACATCAAAAAACATTTGCCCAAACCCAACTGCTCTTTGATTAAAAAGAAAAACCGCCAATGCCTTAAATCAAACGTGTGAAATGGTAAGTAGTTGCAAAACATTACCCCTGGCGCCTGCAGGTGTGATAATTTACAATTGAATGAATTTCCAGACTAATAAAAAAAAAAAATAAAAAAAAAAATCAAAGCCCAGAATCAGATATTGCATAGGAAATGAAACGAAAAAAAGAAATTAAGAAATCTCCCAATAACCACAAATCAATTTACATTCCCAGTCGACGTTTCTCTCGGCAGGGTGCATTGCCACTTGCCAAGTGGGTGTGGGACATTTCTCCATTTACCCCTGTGGTCCAGGGTGTGGGGCGGCCGGCGGCATCTCCTATCGTCCGTTTCTCTCTTCTCCCGGGCCTGTGAGGGCTTGCGAATTGCACAGCCGCCTACGCGAACTCCCAACGCGTGATTCGGCCCTATTAAATCACGCGACTTTGAATTATCGCCTCTTGTTTTCTGATTAACGGAATGTTGTACACGAGGGATGGGTCAGGGACTTGCAGATGAGATCGGCAGAAATAAAAAAAACTTTCAACACCAACATTTTTTTTTTTTCAAAAAAAAAAAAATTTTCAGCTTTTAAAACGATTAAAGATGATTCGCGTGACGTGTCCAATCTGTGAAAAGTAAAGGATTATAAATGCACGTTTCTCCCACAGATATTTCGTTGGTGGTCCCGAATAACAAGCGTATCTTTCGACAGAAGCTGGACCCAATACGGGTTCTAGTTGGCCACCTCGGTGCGGGTGGGAGGCAAATGTTTGAGCCTGCAGCTACCCGACCGACCGGGAGTTGCTCCCGGAACGGGCGGGTAAACACTGCAGAGATGTTCGAGTCTATGGACTATGCCAATAAAGGAAGGTGTCTCGTGGTCCTCCCTCTTCCATTTGTAATAAAAAGATTTTTTTTCTTCTTCTTCTTTTCGTACGTGTTTACAAGAAATGTTATGTGACAGAATTCTAATTAAGTAATTTTATGTACAATAAACCGGTTGTCATGACTACGGCGTATTTAAGATGAAAAGATGTCAATTATTTGCAGCGTAATGCTGTCGACTAACATTGAAACCTCCATCAAACAACTCATTTAATGAGACATTGCGCTCCAACGCTCGAACTAATTGCCTACGAATATTTCTTTTTGAATTGTTGTTGTGATGTGGAGATCAAAGTCAAACTGCAATGTCAACACTAGCGCTAGAGTTTGGTTAATTGAAAAATGTTGACACTATAATAATCGCTAGTTCGGATAAGGTCAGATAAAAAAGGTTTTTCCCAACTGAAGATGTCAATCTCCTTCTGCCCTCTGCTAATGCCACAACCCGTTTTCAAAGACTCGCTGTAGAATGTTCACCACTTCGCAGCTTTTATGCATGATAAACCGATTAAAAACCCATAACAAATTGTGGAAAAAGAAATAAAAACGAAGTTGACTAACCTCAATACATAAACCGAATAAAAATAAAATTAAATATTTTTTTTCCCGTTCCTTTTTGGTCTATTACGACCCTATCCTATTTCCACGTCAGTCACAAGTAAAATAACATATCTGCGTATAGATTTCACTCGCATTTGGAATTCATAGTTCGTTCAGAGGACTCTTGTTTATGGAGAGATAAATTAGGCCCTTGAGTCACAGGCCCCATGCCGTTTTTTTTACTACTAAAATCTGCATGCATAAGGCAACGTTGCACTTGTTTGCCTTTTCAACTATAAGGCCCATATTATTTACCAAAAAAAAAACAAAAACTAAATAATAATTACAAATAATCATAAATAAGTTATTAAAGGCCCATAGTTTGCAGCCTACTCCTCCTTAGTAATTGATAAGGAAGGAAGGAAAAGTGCATCCATATTGGGAGCATAATTATGCATTGAAGAAGCTGTGCTTTCAATGGGACCGTGTTGTCAGTTGTCACCGCGGGCTGGGTGAACTTTGCTCCGTATTTCAAGTCATATCGCCATACCTCAGCCTTAGAAGGATCCATTAAACCCGGATTCAATTATGGATCACCTTTTGTGACTGTGCATAATTAGAGGGACGGAGGACACATTTGTATCGAGCAATTCTTTCCATTCGTGAGAAAATTAATTTACATAGGAAAATTGATCGAACTTCCGTTTTGAGTGGCTAATGCCCCATGAAATGGAAGAAAAGTGTTCAGAAAGTAATAAATGGAGATAAGCTTAAGGAAGTCCCCGCATGACAAGATCATTACACGAGCGAACCGGGGTTGATTAAAGGAACCACCCAAACACCCGCTGAGCTAAGAATGTTTGTGCTGTGGGACTTGGTGGGGGTGTCACCCAAAGAATCGCTAACTCGATTGCAGTGCTGATAAAAAAAAGAAAAGCAGCGCGGAAAACATCGTAAAATGAAGGAAGACACTGCGCACGGAATGCAATTTAGCTCCGCATCACGCGAGCAGTATCAACTAAGACCAGTTGCAAGTAATAACTTTCAACTTCAATTAAGCAATTTCATTTGAAATGCACTGTAAAGTTTTATAAATAAAAAAGAAAAATTAAAAACGTAATTGGAAGGAATAAATTTTCTTGAACAAAGGTTGGTCTATAATTCAAAAGTGCCGTGCAAAATGAGTATACAACCCCAAAAGAAAGTTTTTTGGCCGTTGCCACACGCCTTGGAGCCTTGGAAATGAAAGAAGAAAAAATTGTATTAATCTGCAATAGATTGTAGGTGTGTGGGAACGCAGGTCGATCTTCAACAGACTACCTGCGGAGAGAGTAAATGTGCCTCCCTGTAGTGCGTTTAAATGGGTTGTCTGTGTAAAGGGAAAAATCATTAAGAGCAGCTCTTATTGCTAGTTTCCGGAAGAAAATAATCATTTTATTGGCTTTCGGGCGCAGTTGGGCGACAGATGAAATGGTATCTTCATTCGGTGTAAATAATTTAGATGTAAAAATGATGATGAGGGCTTTTATGTGGTAATTCACATAACTCAGTTGGTTTCAAGAGGGGTAAGTGAATAAAATCTATTTACCGTATGTAGACAAGGCCGGTGTGGTAGTGCAATATATCGCATTGCAATATTAAAATTAAAATAGCTTGTAATAAAATTGCAAATATTTGCAAAATTACGATTGCTAAAAGGTTTTCAAAAAAAAATTCATTTTTAAGAGCAAAAATTCATTTTTTAAGACCAAAAATTCATTTTTTAAGACCAAAAATTCATTTTTTTAAGAGCAAAAATTCACTTTTAAAACCAAAAATTCATTTTTAAGACCAAAAATTTACTTTTAAAACCAAAAAATCATTTTTAAGACCAAAAATTCATTTTTAAGATCAAAAATTCATTTTTAAGACCAAAAATTCATTTTTAAAACCAAAAATTTATTTTTAAGACCAAAAATTTATTTTTAAAACCAAAAATTTATTTTTAAGACCAAAAATTTATTTTTAAAACCAAAAATTCATTTTAAACATGCAGAAAACGTTTTAATGTCAGGAAATCGTACGGAAACCGAGTAAAATTGTAATTATCAGAAAATTGCAATATATTCCAATTTGCAATTTTTGCAATATTTTGCAAATACTGCGACTTATTCATATTGAAAAATAATCGCACAGGCCTAATCTGGACATTGGGTGCCACCTTGGGCCGGAAACCTGGGCCAAATGAAAAAAAAAACCATAAAATTTCATAAAAAAAACAAAAAAAACACGTAATTTATGTATGTATGTATTTCTACAAGACATTAATTTATTGATTTCTGAAAGATTTATACCACGCATTTTTCCCCCTTAATTAATGTGTGCACAAATACGAACTATTCCAAATTCGATACAATCTCGACACGATACTTTTGAGAAAAAAAGAGAGTATTGAGAAAAATGTAAAAAATAAAATAAAAAATCCTCCCCCTAATTACCGCTGTCAAGTAAAACTTAAATGGCGCATACTGTTTTGCCTTTGCTACCACATTT
>JAQIXU010000785.1:0-25033 GCA_034701245.1 Strigamia transsilvanica | reverse complement strand
ATGAATATGCCTAAACAATCCAATTTCATCGAAATTGACTTAAAATTGTCAAATTTGACTATATTTATGAAGAAATTTCTCAAATTTATTGAAATTCAACAAAAAAAAAATCAAATTTTTTGAAATTTATCAAAAAATTTGTACATTTTTTTGAAATATATTTTCAACATTATAAATTTTATTGAAATTGACTAAAAATTATCAAATTTGACTAAATTTTTCAAGATATTGCTCAAATTTATCAAATATCAACCAAAAAAAAAAGTCAAATTTTTCCAAAATGTCTATATTTTTTCGATATATATAAAAAAAATTGTAAATTTTATCAAAATTGATAAAAATTGTCAAATTTTATCAAAATTGATAAAAATTGTCAAATTTTATCAAAATTGATAAAAATTGTCAAATTTTACTAAATTTGTCAAGAATTTGAAGGTAAAATTGTATTAAAATCAACAAACGCTGCCATCAACGTGAACAAACCAAGAAACCGATGGGCTCTCGGTACACAAGCGCCACTCTGGTGGTGAAAAATTGAAACACTCGTGGGTTTTCCCCATTGACAGAAAATGAAGTTTAATTTTTTTTTTTTAGTGATTAACTACAATGATATGACTCAAAATATAATTTTTCGAAAATTGCCCTTTTTTAAAAGTATGCACTAAATCTCCTACAAATTAGGCTGCGTGACCTAATTGCTGCTACACGACTAACTAATTTATCACATTAATTTATGCTAATACTTAGACAAGGCTGGATTGAACCACGTGACCTAGGTTACTTGAAAATTTCACTCTACTCAACTCAGGTGCTCAGCTTTCAGTCATATTTTTTAAAATTAAAATTCAATTATAAAAGCTGTGCATTTAAGTGGTGTGTTCCGAGATGACGTTTTTGCATTACCACTGCCAAGAATTGACAACTACTTCCTTTAGCAACCATGATTTTATTCTTGGAGATTATTTTACAGCAATGTATACTAATTTGAAGGGTTTAAGCTATTGGCTTTTACATGTACAAATTAAAATTTGAGCAATAACATAATTCCATTAACAAAATTAAAAAAAAATTAACTTAACCCTAATTATATTTGCTCAAATTTTGGGTTTGCTTTTAGAAAAAATTAATTCATTTTAAGTGTTGCTGTGTAGGAAGAAAATGACCAAAGAATTTGTTTTATGTAGTTTCTTAAATGTGACAAAAAAAGTGTATCGAAACAAGAATTATTTTTTAATTTTTTGTTTTATCTTTTTCTCGTGCTGTCTTTGAATAAAAAAGTTTTTTTTATAGACAAGCTTGCAGAATGGGTGCCAAGCAGTATTAAATTACTCGTCAATGATAAAAAGCTAGTATACAAAAGAAAATGTCTTTCAAGCATTTCAATTTTTTTATTTTTTAAATAAATATTGTTATACAAAATTTTGTAATTTGCTCATTGCTTTGGATTTTGTTCGAAATTAACCGAATAGCCACCGGAGTTCGGATCTTGCTGCATTTTAAAATTTTCAGTGGACAATCCAAACGGACGAAGAAATAGATTTCCTAAGTCTTTTAATTTACCTTTGGAAATAAATTTAAAAAAAATTAATTTTAATAAATAAATGAATACTTCGGTTTGTAAGTTGTGCTACCTATCATTTCCGCTTTCATTTTTTCATTCCTTTCATTAATTTCGGCCGGTAACATCTGAAAAAGCCATTTAAATAAATAAATTGTTGATATTTCGCTACACAGGATTAAAAATCCTCAATATAATTACAGCGCATGCAGCTCGAGCCTCGCCATCATCTGGATGTTCTTCATAAATTTTTGTATAGTCTTGTAACGCTTCGTCTAATTTTTCCGTCTGCCTATACAATTGCGCTCTTCGTCTGCGCGCCTTCACGTATGTCGTTTTGAGTTCTAGTGCTTTGCTACACTGATCAATGGCTTCTTCCTTTTCATCCTGTAATGCAAATAATTCTCGGAATAAACAAATAAAGTTGTTTTATCGTTTAATTACCAAATGTTGATGACATGCCGCTAGATTTGAATGTAAAACTGCTCTGTCATCGCTGAACATGAGTGGACAAACGGCTAGCGCTTCGTTATATATTTCCTTCGCTTCTGTGTATTCTCCGCTCTTGAAGAATTCATTTCCTTTGCTTTTTAAATCTTCAGCTTCGAGTTTTCGTTCCTAATAAAAGTGTGCGTTAATAACTGAATCGATTAATTGATTAAAATTTAAACGAAACTGTTTTTTCTTCGTGCGTTAATTTTTCCTCCATTTCTTTCCGCAGTTCCTCTTCAGTTTGTACGGAATCACCCGTTTCGTTCATCTCTGGAATGTCAGAATCTTGTTGCGAGGTGCTATTGCTCGTTTGTTCTTTACGTTCGTCTCCTTTGGCATTTTCTGTTGGGTTTGAATTTGAATTTGAGGTAGGTAAATCATTCGCGATGTTTTCGGTTTCCTCCATTTTATAAATATCTACTAAACTCAACACCAGAGGACGCCACATCGCAGAAAATTCGAGACTACAGTACTGTACTTGATTCTGAATCATATTTTATTTTATTTAGAAAACATAAATGACAAATTTTATCTAAAATTAACTTTATTCAAGCTACAAGCTGTTTCCTAACATTATGATTCATAAATAACAACTGACCATTGGGCAAAAACTGATTTACAACATTTTGTATTTTGTCTGGAAATAAAAGAGCGCTTTTTGGTTGAAATAGGAGATTAAGTTCTTTTAACAAGTGGTTGCACAACATTTTCATACTGTTCGTAGCCAAAAGTCTATTTTCGTGCGTGGAAATCACTAGAGAAAACGCGATGTGTAAACTCGCGCGCCAAACAACAACCAGCGGAACTGGAGATGTGCAAAGTTTATGGTTTTCATCGGCTGCGATGAAGAAAATCCCAGTGTCAGCTTCTGGAATTGGAACAAGTCCATCCATCCCGTTTTCCAAAGCATCGTCAAAACTCTTGTTGCTCGATGTACGTTCAAATTCACATTCCGATTGCACACGTGCAGCAATAACACTAAAAAACTTCTTCCTCTCTTCTCTCGACATTTCCACTTCGTTTGCAACACCGCCAAACGTTTGCGTATAGAGCATCCGCAGCGAATGGGGTTCTACGTTGTGTATGAGGAAAGCGAATACCATTTTGTTGTCTTTTCAACAGCAATGAAGAAATGAGTGATTAATTAACCTTTGATCGTTTCATATCACAGGAACACAATGTCATCTTGTGTTCGTGATGTCATCATCACCTGTTTATTCTGGTTCTATTCAAAGGACAAAACCATTAAATAAAATAAATAAATAATAATAATAATAATAATAATGTACAGAAAGAAAAACAAATGGAAACATTGTATGTTGCTGCCCATGCTACGAAATCCAATCCAAACAAAAAATGACCGCCAACAGGCGAGTTGCGAGCGCCAGATGGTGACACTTTATGGCAATTTTTGTGCCTTGAACTCGTTTAGAGCGGGTGGGATAGTGGCGCCACCATAGATATAGCTCTATATCTATGGCGCTACGTACTGGCACAATTCCGCCATTTTGTGTCGGCGGATTTTTGTTGCTAAGGTCTCGCTTTGAGTCTCGCTCGTAGAGGGTGCTCATAGTCAGTAGTGGAGGCGAAACATTTCGCAAGTTACAATGGGTGCTTCCGCAATACCTGTCGTACTCGTTACTGTATTTTGGCTTTTAATTGGAGCCCTTCTTCCATGGTTGGTCCCCAGAGGACCAAACAGAGGGTAATACTTGGTTGTATTAGTTGTAGGCGTGTATACCGATTTACTCGTGTAAGAATTTCAGGTTGATCCAAACTATGCTGGTTTTGACTGCTGTGTGTTGCTGGCTATTGTAAGGATAATTATTACTTGCTCTGTTTTTATACAGGGTTTAATATTTTATTTCCAATAGTTGGTTATGTGCTTATTTGTCTCAAATTAATCCATTATTTGGTCCAATCCTCTCAAACGATAGTATGCTTTTAATGACTAAGGAATGGTCGGTACGTTGAGGAATATTTTATCTAAATTTCATTTTTATTTTTTATTTTTGAGTTATCATTTTTATTTATTTTTTATTGTTTTAATTAGAAATGGAGTTCTCCCGCATCAACCATTTAATTTCAATCCATTAGTATGTTTTTATGATTTATTTTTGGAAAAAACTAGTTTATTTAAGCAATTGATTAATTTTGTTTTATATCATTGCAGAAAATCAAGTAATTTATAGCCAAGAAAGGGAACTGAATCATTCCAACTCATTCTTATATTGTATAAATGAATTTATTGTAAAGTCTTTAGTCGTTGTAAATAAAGAAACATTCGTGCGCTGTTGCACTGCACGTGATTATGATTACGTATGAATGTGAGCTTTTTGCCACCAGATGGAAATAATGAGCGCGAGTAATGTCCGAAGCTGCTGAGTCCTACATACTGAAGCTTGAAACGAGTTGTATTCCACTGAAACTAGAGCAATGAAGAAATCAAATGTTAAAAAATGGTTGGAACATGACGTTCTGGTTAGGCTAGGTCTGGTTAAAAAAATAAAAACACCACAGATTAGGTTTTATGCCCAACCAAGTAAGATGGCGAGCAACTATTAATAGTTTTATCACAGACAAAATAATGCTCATAATTTGAATGTTTTTAAAATGCAATTTCAGGGTTTTGGGTCGGATTGTGCACCGCATCAGGGTAAGCTATTGAAAGAATAATGAAAATAAGTTATCGATTTTTTACCCATTCTGCAGAACCAGTGCATTCATGTACAATATTTGGGGTATTCGCCATACTTTTTCTCATTTAGTACCTCAAGGAGTGTTGGAACTGGATAAAAAGGGCCCCAGTTACATATACATCGATCCCCCTGATTCAGGGGTCGAAGAAGGTGACTTTGAATTTGAGTTGTAGTTATACATTTTGCTCATATTTTTCTTTTTATTTCATGATTTTTTTAGTTTCTCGTGAAGCTGTGCTCGTTTCTGATGCACCAACTAGTACAAATTGGCATAGCTTTAAAATTGAATTACCGTTTTTGTGGTTTCATAACAGACGGGCGTTGTCGAATTATTGGAATTTGCTACTAAAAGCAAAATCGAGTAAATCTCGTAAGGAAAGACACGACGCGGTTATACAGTTGTCTAATTTAACTGGACTTAACGGTACAACAGGACTTTTTTCCTTTTTTTAAAAAAATATACCGTAATGGTAATAAATGTATAAAATTGTATGTTACGTTTCAGATTCGGACTATCTTCATATTGCTCAAGCTAGTGATTTAAAAACAAGCGTTGGTTTAGCGCGTTCAAAAAATGCCAAATTGAATTTATTTTTGAAGCCGCCACATCTACCTGAAAGTAAGGAACCGGTAATTTATTTTACTTTAGTTTAGTTTTTATTTTATTTTCACCAAAAGACCAGCGTATGTTTGAATGATTTTTCATTTTTGTTCACAGGAATTGGAACGAAAATTTCGTAATATCATTGCAACATTACCGAAGCAAGGCGTAGCTCATTGCGTTGCATATTTGACCAAACACGTGATGGATCGCGGCCATTTTTATCATACAACCGAAGTGAATTTTTCTATTTAATATTTTAATTCGATTTGCAATGTATAATAACGATGAATGTCTCCAGTCAGGGGATTGGTATTTTGGTAGTGAAGCAGAAATACGAGACAGACGTTTTAAGCGAGTTGCTGCCGATACCATGAGAATGTTTTATTTGGATGCTTTGTTAAGTCATTCAACGGGTAAATACACAAAGTACAAATCGATGATTATAAAGCGTTTGTTTATGTATACATATATTTATTTATATTTTTTTTTCAGTTTCAACTCATCGTCGATTAATAGTCGAAAAAGGCGGTTTGCAGCTTCTGATGGACGTCGTAAAAGTTTCACCAAACGTTCAAGTTTGTAGCCTCGTGGCTCAAATTGTCGGCAATTTGGCATTGGACGACAGTTTGCATTCGCTTATTTATGAAGCAGGTTTGATATATATTTTTTTAAATGTTAGTTTTTTTTAAATTTAAATTGTTGCAGGTTGGATCAAATTACTGGCTCAGTGGTTAAGAAATGACAACCTCGAGGTATCGGTTCCTGCTGCTCGTGCTTTGGCTAATTTAGATCGAGATGCGCTTAAGGAGTATTTCGAAGATGGAGTTTATGTGCTCCATCCGTTATTCAGACCAATGGATAAAGACAATGTAACTGCAGATGTCGTGTTTGTTCATGGCTTAACTGGTGGTGCATTTAAGACGTGGAGACAGCGGGATGAAAGTGCATTACCTGATCATGTTGAGGAAACTACAGATACGGATGGGAAAGTCGACACGATTCCTGGTGAAACAAAAAAATTTATCGATTCGTTACTTATTTATTTATTTATATTTATTTATTTTTTTTTAGTTTTGGAAAAACGAAGGGATATGCAGTTAGTGATGGAAGATATGACCATGATCTCGAAAAAACATCTTTTTCCTGGCCAAGAAGGAGTAGAAAAAAAAGCCGGGAACTGGTTTAAGAACTTACGAGCGACTAGTTTCGTTCCTTCTCATACTGCATGTTGGCCAAAAGTATTTACTAATTTAAAAATTAATTTTATTAAATTAGTTTCTTTTAAATTTATATTTATATTTAAGGACTGGTTACCAATAGACTGTCCACACGTACGAATTATTTCTGTTGATTTTGACGCCGAAGTATCGGAATGGTTCCGGAAATGTCCGGGCGAAGCAGAAAAGAGCACAATCGCAATGCGAAGTTACGATCTGCTCCAAAGGCTTTTAAAGGCAGGCATCGGGCAAAGACCTATTATTTGGGTCTCCCATTCTTTGGGTGGTTAGCGCTAGAGAAAAATTGGTTTGGATCAATCTGGTTGAAAAAAATCTGTTATGATTATCTATAGGATTACTAGTGAAGAAACTTCTAGTCACTTGTAGCGAAAGCTCCGACGTACAAATGGCTAAAATATGGCGCCGGACCAAAGGAGTCGTGTTTTTCAGTGTGCCGCACCGTGGCTCCGAATGGGCCAATTGGGGAAGCACCGAACGACTCATAATGCTCACCCAAGAAGTGCAAGAACTGAAATACAGTAATTTGATTTGATTTTTGTTTTCTAAGAAAATTCGACCGATTCTTAACTAAATTGCTCGCAGATTCTAATCAATTGATAGAACTGCACCGACAGTTTCAAGATATCGTTCAAACCGTCCACCTACCGTGTCTTAGTTTTGGAGAAACCTTGAAAACTAAATTAGGCCTAAAAGTAGAAGCAATGTTTGTGTCCTCTTACTCTGCTGGTAAGTTGGTTTTATTTGCTTTTGTGTGTTTAGGACGGGTTTTTTTAGACGTTTAGATGTTTTATCGACAGATCCTGGTTTTGGAGAATTTATTACAGTGGCTACAGATCACGTTAATGTTTGTAAACCAGTGAACAGACGCTCTAAATTATATTTGCTCGTGCTGGAATTTATTTACGAAAATATTCCCCATTCGATCATCGAGTCCATCATGGCGCCCGCCGTTGGTAAATTTGACGAAGATGCTATTTTGGAACAGTATATGTGGTGAACTTATTTCCAGGATCTCATTTATTTTTTTAATAATCTCAAATTTTGAATGTACAAAAATGATTTAAAACAGCTTTAAAAATTTATTTTTTGCATTGTTCAGTTGATTGTCTCGAATTTTTTTGAAACCGTCGTTCGTACTCACGGCTTGAGTCTCTAATTTGATTCGTTGCGCCTTAATTTCTTCAAGTTTCTTCTCCAGAGAGATCACTTCAACATTCTTCGGCCGTTTTATGGCCAATTCCTTTTTCTCCCGGGAATTTCTACGATAAAAATTGGTCGAATTAAATTAAGATGTAAACTAAGTTATTTATTTATCGGCCGTTTACTTATCATCGCCCTTCCGCTGCCGAAATTGTTCGATAAACTCTTTAACTTGGTTCAATTTTTCCATTCTCGACTTTTTACTCTCGAGAATTTGGGCTCGCTTTTCATCCTCAGCTTCCTTTTTCCATTTTTTCAGCAGTTCCAGATGTTCGTTCAACTAAACTCGAAACCAAATCGATTGAAATAATATTGGAAGATGAAGTTACACAGCCTCAAATTACTTGATCCGTAGACATGCTGTCCAGTCGCTGATTGCTGGACTTCCTTAATTGCATCGACTCCAATTTTAGCGCCCGAATTTCGTTCACTAACGATCGCCGTCGTCGCATTTCTTCATTAGACTTGAATTAAAGACACCTAATCAAATCCAAGTGTCACTTACTAAATAATTTTTAAAAAATCTACCACTTCTTTCGCTTTATTTAACACGTCGTTTAAATCGCTCTGCACTTTATTCGCTGCAATTTCAATCAACATCAACACAACTAAACGATTCGATTCCTACTTCTTCTTACCGATGTCACGTTTCTGATTAACGATTTTTTTCACGGCTTCCTTAGCTCGAGTTTCGCTTTCCATCACTTGTTGCACCAAAACCCTGCAGTAATTAGTATTAACTACAAACAGACAATGACGGCGAGCGAGTCCTCACTTGGTTCTCTCGTCATTTTCTTGCTTCAACTGATAAAACTCCTTGGCAGCTTCTTCCATCTCAACTTTCTGTAGTTGAACTTGTTTTTTCTTTTCTTCCACCACGGTGTGTTTAGCCAATAAAGCCTCCTCGCGAATCAGAAGCCCTTTAAGTCGGTTTTGGTCGAGCAAAGTGCTTTGCCTTTCTTCCTCTTTATTTCGAAATTCCTCCTCTCGTCTGTCCCACTGCGCACCCATTACTGTACCGTGCTCTAAATCTTCTAATCTGTATCAGAAACATCGTAAAATATTGGATAGTCGTAAAAACTCGCTAACTACTTCTTCATTTGCTGTTCGACTCTCCTCTTCACTAACGCGGCTTCACGTAATAACGTGGTGGTGTTCTGTTTGACTGGCGTGTCAACCTCGAATGACTGAAATGGACCACGAGTAAACATGAGCGAGTGAAGTGGCGTGCGCTGTGCGACATTAATTACTTGAGGTAATTCGGAGTGTTTGCGTTTATCGAATTGCAATTCTTTTTCTCTTGCTTCTAATAAAGCTGCAATTTTTTCTAGTGTTTTCCCGGATTTACTTGGTTGTAAATAACGGGCATTTTTGTCGAAATTGATTAATTCTACATTTTTCTAAAATTTAAATTATCTTTTTCTCTCCAGATTTTATTTTATTTTATTTATTATTGTGATTTTACTGTTGGTTTTTTCTCGCTTTCGCTTATCTTTGACGTTTTCGTGGCGAATTTTGTTAGAGATTTTGCCGTTTGATCCATCTTTAAAAAAAAAATTTACAAATGAAAAATAAAATTTGTTTTTGTAACACTTTTTGAGCCACTTGTGTAATGGATATCGATGACTCATCCATTGCTTTTGAAGGTCTCTCTGCCGGAGGAGCGCTGAAGTTAAACGGCTTTGGAACTTTTATTGGAAAAAAATGTCAGATTATTTGGATCTAAAAATATATATTTATCTCCAATGGCCCAGAGTGGTCTCTTTTTAGAAACATCACTAAGCGAGACGTTTTTCGGACATTCGACGTCTTACTGGTGAAAGCTCTTGTTTTGACTTTGGGTTTTTTCCTATGCAATAAAATCGTCTCAGTTTTTTGTATTATTGACGCCAAATCGGGTCCAAGTCTGGAATAGATAAAGAGGAAAAAAAAATAAGTCTCACGAGTTATATACATTTATTTTTATTAGTTATGAAATACGAAAAATCGAAGATAAGAGCGAAATAATAATCAGATAATATATTAGTAACTATTTTTGTACCGAAGCAACGGCGTCACGAACACACTCTCGACAAACAATTGGTCGTAAAAGTCCAACCACAGACATTGCAGGACGTCGGATACGTTATTTGGATTGCTAATAAATCGTAAAAACTAGAAGAAAAATTTTAAAAAGATGAAAAGTTTCAATTACAAATATTAAAATTCGTGTTGCATAAGGAGGGCAAAAGGGCGTCGCCAATTATTAAATGCTGCTACGGCCTCATTTCCACAGTAATTAAAAAGACCGTTGGATAATCGCCAGAAATAAATACAATCTTACAATATACGAGTTGAAAACATGGGGGATTATCAATTTGTCAACAACCCATCTGCTTTAAATGCCACGGGGAAAATACATGACCTCATTGCATAAATTAATCGGATTGCAATAAGTGAGACAAGCGGTTGACGAAGTAAACACATGTTTTAAACGTTACATAAACACAGATTGAGAGATTCAGCATGGTCGCTGTTAAGTGGAAACAATGGCATTTGCATATAAATACTCGTAAGCACCTTTCGGGTAAATATTTAAACGAATGTCTTTCACGGCTGGATGCAACCTGCTTAGTTTAATGTGAACAACATTCATTTTTGTTCTTTCAACAACAAACATTTTGAAAATAATGCATTTCATCTTACTTCTGATATATTAGGATTCAAAAAATATATCACTATCGTTTCAAATTGAGTCATTCCAATTTTGTTTATTTCAAACACGAGTAAGTAAAATATCGCTATAAATAAAACACGTGATTTTATTAATCGATTTCAATCAGCACAAATGACCATGACTCAGTGTTCTACTACCTTTAAGAGTATTTGTTAGTCTTGTGTCCTTAAGCAATAGACTTCCTTTTTTGTCGTCAAGTGAGTTAATAAATAAGTCAATCACTTTATTGATGATGGTGAGGTGTCTCAGACATCCTTGGATGCAATCGTTCATTAGATCTTCGTTAATGCCTTCCAATGACTAATTAAAAAAGAAAATCGTAATTTATTACATTTCTTAAATCCCTGTTTTTGTTTTGGGTTTTGTATGTTTTAGACAAAACACTTAACCGGAATGTTAATAAATTTCTTGACGTTTCTAAATCTATTTTGATTGTATTCGACCAAAAAATCCACTAAAAGTTCAGCTACTTTAAAAATTTTCATCTCGTTGGTTTAATTTTTTTATTGATATTTTGATGTTCGGAGAAGAAGTGCCAATACACATCCGTTAAATTAGAAAATAAAAAGATAGAATGTGCGCAAAGAGTAACTTCGCGCTATTCTTCGACCCTCGTTTGTTTACATGAAACAAGTTGTCACTAAAACCAGATTTGCAAAACAGATTATGGCGGCACTAGAACTTTTAAAAACTTTCTTTGTCTAAAATAAAATTTTAAATCCTAGCTATAAATGAAACTTCTAAAAATGAATCTCATCGTTATCGTAATATATTTCACTTTCCGATAAGATAAAAACATAAATTCCGTTTTCCACATTAAAAAAGCCGAATCGCCCGCTCGTGCTGCACCCTAGTAATTGATTGGACTATCGCCAACACAACAGCAGCATCACGGCAGTAATTCGCATCGCCCTATACGTATCGTATCGCCTTGTTCGTCTACGGTCTATCTAACAAAAACATGTCAGAAGAAGACTGTAGCAATAGTGTGGAAGAAAAGGTAATTATTTGTAATCACTAAAAAATATCACATCTTACGTTCTTCATCGGAATTTCATTTTAAATTTTTAAAAAAATTTATCCTTCAAAAATACGTTCAATTACTTTTGTCGTTCCCTCCATTTGCTCGGTGGGTGTGGCCGCCTCTGTCCGGGTTTCAACGTGCTTATTCGATGTTTGGATCAATTCCCGTATTAATTTATTCATAGCACCAATTTATTATTTTTATTAGCTATTTGAAAAATATTCCGTTTTTTTTGGCACGTTGCATCATTCATTTATGCAGGTGGTTCAAGTCTTTTGTCGCGAATTATTTTTAGCTGTAGCTTTTAGTGAACGGAAGCTGCTTAACATACATAAAAATTAAAATGCACCTCATTGGTGTGTTTGAACGATAGTGTTTATTTCGCCATCTGCACAAACTCGTTACAAAACAAATAAGAAAAAGACAACTCAACTCAACCTGTACTCGGACCAAGTCTCAAGGTCATTGCACATCACTTTTTTTTGTATTATTATTATCATCATCATCTATTTGGCTTATCATATTTCAGTCGCTTATTACACACACAACCCTCCATTAATTTGATTTTTTAAATTTTTAAAAATAAATTTTTGAAAAAGGAAATATAATTCATCATCTCCGCTGGGAATAATGTTGAACTATCGCGCATTTCCTCCGTCTATCATTTACTTAATTGGAGCCCATTGCATTTAGCACAGGATATTAAATGAGCTTCTTTGTAAACGACACTTTTCTTAATTTTCTTTATGAGTTTACGAGCCTTGCGTTATTGACTGTTGTCTTTATGATTCCAACAGCCTCGTTTTGAATTATGGTAAACTAACACAATAAATTAGCCAAGTACACTCAAAATGGCTTATCGTTTTCCGTCCCTCCTTCGTTTATCAGCGTTACACAACACAAACAGAAAAGAGATAAGAAAAGAACACATGTTTGCTAAACTTGTCATCTTCCTCGCCTCGTTTTAATATTCGGGGTTTTCGTCGGGGTTTCATCTTGCTGCTCAGCTCGCGCTTCCCTCCCGTTGTTTGACTTGCGTCAATGCGATCGATTGAGTGACGTAAGTCGAGTGTGACCTTTTTGCCTCGCTCTTTGCCACGTGAAAACGGCCCCAAGAAAAACATAGCTCGGGCAACGCCACACGACCATGCTTAATTCCTCCAAATTCCTATCGATTTGATAAATAAAATTTTACTATATTTTTTTTTGAATCTGAGCCAAAAAGGGCAATAAAAATATTGTTTTTTAATCCTTTTCTAGAAATACACTGTCACTACAGAGCGATGTGGCACCATCAATTTCTACGTTCAGGTGAGGATTTTTTAGCTTTTAATATTTAATTTTTTTTTCTTCATTCATTTTGGGTTGAGTTCTTAAGGTCATGACATTAAGGCCTTTGAAGTTGATGATAATGGTGAACATAACTTAAGATTTCCGGTTCTTGATCATCTTTTATCATTTTAAATCTGCAGCAGATACGTTTCCGGCATTTATTATATTTATATAAAAATGAAACTCGGGAAAAATTGATCAGGATTCTGACTTCTTGCAGTTGCGCTGAGATTTAGAATAAACGGTTTAAAGAAATTTCGTTTCCCTTCACGTTTTCTAACTTCCATACGCTCGACTGAGATAAGAGAAAATGATAATGGTTTCAGACGTTGACGTCAGAGTGTCCGCAGATTTCTTTTCATTCTCTCTCCTGGATGAAAAAGTCTTTTCTGTGCAAATCAGAACCGTGCAGAACACTGCACGAACCTTGCCATTTAAGCTGCGTGGTTTTATGCGATCTATTTCATTTTTTTCCCCTTTTCTTTTTATGTATTGAAATAAAATATGGCGCGAGGAAATGTCATGTGATTTTTCTTTTTTTCTACGGAAATTGACTAAAAAACTGTTTACTTTTGATATTGGAGGAAAAAAAGTCCAGGTCAAGTAATTATTAGGGGAAGGGTTATTAAGTTTGTTTGGAAGCCGATGCTAAAATGTTAGTTGAATGAGCGTGACCGTTGAGATCGATAACGTAATGAAGGATGAACCTGAAGAACCATTAATAAATAAAAAAAGAGGGCGGGGTTAAGAATAATCAATTCAAGGGCCCATTTAACGCTAAAATGACACGCTGACACGACAACCATGCTGTTTTTTCCCGCGATGAATTAAGATTAATATTTGATGTATTATTTGTTTTAGGGAGATCTTGATCAAGCACAAAAGAAGGCAGTGTTTCTCACTGTTCATGATTTAGGCTCGAATCGTAAGTGTTTGTTCTTTTTTTTTCTTTAATAAAAACTCGTATTACCGGTAGTAAAGAAAAGAATTTATTATCAGACACGGTTTTTCATCACTTCATTGATCATCCTTCCATGGCGGAAATGAAACCTCGGTCGGTTTTCATACATGTGGATGTCCCAGGACAAGGAGATAACGCACCTAATTTTCCGGAAGAGTGGGTTCAATTTCTCCTCGATGCAAACAGATGCTCGAAAATATGTACATCTATTTTTAGGCGTTAGGCACTTAGGATTTTATGGGGAACCCCCCAAATGTGCAAAATTTCATCACACGATGCCAAAAGCAATTTGAAACAATTTTATTTTTTTTTATATATTTTCAAGTTTCAAATTGGAAATTTTAGATGTGATTCGGGCGTCTGTAATCATGTTTCTTAGCGCCTATTATAATTGTATTTAATTTCAGTTACGAGTTTCCCACCATGCAGACCATCGCCGAGGAACTGGTCGAAGTTTTGGATCATTTAAAGTGAGTTATTTAGATTAAAGTTGGCTAAAACTGTTTTTTTTTTTTTAAGACGATGGTTTTATTTGCATTAGGGTGTCTTTGGTCGTAGGATTAGGCGACGGCGCTGGAGCGAATATCTTGGCCCGATTCGGAGTGAGAAATTGATAAAATGATTTGAATTTTGCGAGGAGAAAAGCAAAGCACATTTACGGTTGGCTTTAGATGGCGCACCCGACGCGGTGCTTGGGTCTGGTTCTCGTTCACGTCACGGCCACTACAGCTGGCGTAATGGAGCATTTCAAAGATAAAGTAAATTAAACGCTTCGTTAACCGCCGTAATTTCATTACAAAGTGGGATATTTCATTTGACAATTTTTTTTTCTTCTCCAGATTGTCAGTTGGAAATTGGGAAACATCGGAATGAACCCGACGGCTGAGCAGTACTTGGTCTTTCACAAATTCGGTGGCGTGAGTTGTCGAAATTTCTTTTATACGTTCGAATTAATGTCGTTTTGATTTTCTACCGATTGTTATTTTGATCAAACGGAGAGTTATTTATCTATTTAATTGTAATTTAACCAATCTGCAGCAGGGTAAGCATATGGATAAATGTTACGGAACTTTACAAATCAACTCCTTGTGTATTTGCTCAAAGATTTTGAATTTTTCAAAAGGAATGTGATATTGTGCATGTGCATGAGAGATGTTCAAGCCTAAATGCGTTTTGTGCATGTTTATCCATTGTCGATTGATCTAATGATGTATATATTTGTGCGTTTTTTGTCTTTTTTCCATGCCTATAAATTGTGGCCCCTTTTTCGCCGTTGTAAACTAGCATCTGGAAGAGGTACGATGTCTAAATCTAAAGGAACTATTATTAATTTTGTTTGTGCATGTTAATTTTATATTAAACTGTAATTTTTACTTGTTGCATGGTAATCGCGCTCTGTCTAATGGGTCTAGTTATACTAATATGGTGTATTTGCTCTATTATTTTATTTTTTATAGTCGTGTATACATTTTTTTTCCAGTTAATTTTTATTTTCAACTTTTTTGCAGACTATGCAGTAGTGATTAGTGGTTGGTCATAGTATAGTATAGTATAGAGTTATTCTGCGTTTGAAATGGGTGTGGAATAAATTTCCTGTAGTTTAGCTTTTAGTTTATTTTCTTTTAGTTTTTAAAAACAATTTTTGTTTTACATAATTTAGGTTTTCTTCTAGTTTTATGGTTTTAGTAATTAAATTAAATGTTTGATTTAATTGAATTAAGTTTTATTTTTATTCTAAATAAAAGTTAAAAGTCTTTAAAAGTTAAGTTAATTTACCGCTGGCTAATGCATTTAATTTGATAGCAATTGGAAAGTGCTGAAAATAAAGAGAAGCTCATCCAAGAGTATACCAATAAACTGAAAACGAATATAAACCCTCGCAATTTGCGCTGCTACGTTCACGCATTTCAGAAGTAAGTATAAAAATAAAAATAAAAATAACAATAAAATGGCGTCATCTAACCGGAGCCTAATTACAGTCGCACCGATATTTCTGGGCTTTTGGAGAAAAAATTAAAGTACTTTATTTCATAACGAGTTGAGGGCTGACGAGACTATTAACTTTTATTTCGTTTATTAGGGTCGAGACTTTGTTGGTGACTGGTTCAAACGCATCCCACCAGTCCACAGTTCACGCCATGATTGGTAAAATGGATAAGGGGCACAGCTCCTTGCTCAAGATCGACGGTGTGGGCGATGTGGTCACTGAAGCTGTAAGTTTTAAGGAAATTAGCATTTAATTTTAAAAAAGTTTAAAAACAAAGCCAATTGATGGGTTTTTGTTAAGTGGCTTATTTGGGTCACGGTCATCTTGTTATTGTACTAAAAATTACTAAATTACTAAATGACTGGCATTTGATGGGAGCTGCTCATCATTGTTTCAAGGTGCACACAGCAAAAACAGCACTTACGTTGGGACAAAAAAAAAAAAACAATTTCAATTAGGGTTATTGCCCCGTTCTCACTAATTAGTAGGCAAGGGCAGATTAACTTGCGGGCAATCGCCCGGATCGGGTCAATGGTGCGATAAACGATTTTATACGGTGTTTAAAAACTAGGTTTCAAAAGTTCCGATGGTGGGGCTGATTAAAACCAGACCTGCATAAGTGACTGATCGTGACCAGACAATGGCCACGTGTGGAAGTGTGTGATTGGTAGCAGACTTTGTCTACCAATTAAACAATTTTAACTACCTACTATGTTTTAGCGATTTAAATTATGGCGGCAGTCCGACAAATCATTAAATTAGTCAAGCAGAAATGAATATGGCAATTTGTAAATTGCAAAAGACCTTCGATACAAAAACTGGTATCATGTTTGTTAGAAAGAGAGCTTTTTGACCTTTTGAAGTGTGTAAATAAATTCCAGCTGCTGTACATGAAAATGTATTTGCTTAGAATTTGTTAACATATGCGTTACTACAATGTGTACTGTGAAATGACCTCCGTTCAAAAGCGAAATGTGTTGACCAATGCAAACATAAGTCTAATTTCGAAACCTCGTAATAAATATTACACTTTTCTTCGAGTTTGAGGAAATAAATGAATAAATAAAATAAATAAATATATATATTTAAACTAAAAATAATATTTAATAAATGCAAAGAAATCGGAAGTTACATAACGATTGTACAAGGCCAGTTGACTCTTTTACAATATTACGTAGGTAGCAGTTAGGCAAAATGACAAAACCAGGACTACGGAAATGTTTTTTGTTTGGATGTTATATGTGACGTCATGGTTTTCATCATCTTGCACTGTTGGGCGAGGCCTCTACTCTACTACGCACATTGGGCCGTGCCATCGCACTTAGCTTCGTAAAAAAAGAAAATGATGATTTTTCACATTGAAATTTATTTTTGAAAACATTACACGTGCAGAAAACATGTTTCCTGACCGAGTCCACTTTAAAAATAAAATTTCCTTCGCAGCGCACATTCTGGGCCCACATTGCCGTCGCATCTGGCCCGCAATCCCTAGGGGCTTAGCTAGAGTTAATATTTAATGTACTAACCGTCATAATTCGTTATGTTTAGAGATCTGTTGTAAAACGGCATCAAAGTTTTAATACAGGTGTGCACTGCGGATAAATAATATTGAATCACTCGTTCGCTTAATGCGATGATTACGAGCAAACATAACCCGTAACTAGTTTTCTCGTTAAATATCGGTTGCTTAGCAACAGTTTGTAAGGTATACAATTAATTTTTGTTAAGTTAATAACGTGCCATGCCAGGATGGTGTTGTAAAATAAAATAAAAGTCAAATTATAAAGCACTATACTAACAAAATAGGAAGTTAGTGAAAATTGAGTTCAACTTGCGGTAAATTTCCTGTTCTTTAGCGTGGAATTTCGAATATTTTGTAAGAATTTAAAATAACTTTTATTTTTATTCATTTTATTTTATTTTCTAAATCGCAGCCAGACAAATTTGCCCAAAGTCTCCTCTTGTTTTGCAAAGGCCTAGGATTATGTAAGAAAAGAGAATTGCACATTTCCATTTTCATTATTGATTCATTGAATTATTGAATGGTTTCTATTTGCTATGCAGTGACGTCTCTCATGATGCCAGGGGTCGACAGACATCGAATCTCTGGTGGAGATGCTGATGCTTTACGCCTCGGGCAGCGGAGGCGCACAATTTCCATGGAGGAATACGACAAGCCTAATATTCGCAGATTGTCCATTACTGCAATGCAGACACCACCGAAATAGGCTACAAAAAAAATCAATATTATTGAAAATCGAAGAGAATGTGGTGGCTGCTCGTAAACATTTCATAACTCTTGTCCATTCATTACCCAAGTAATAGAGAAAATAACTGGGATTAATCTTTAATCTATTACTGTTGTTAGTTGGTTTACTATTAGAATCAGTATTTGACGTCCCAAAAAAAAACAATATTAGGAAGTTAATATTTTATTTTATTTTGACCAGTTTGGAGCTGGGTGGGTATTATTCATTCCAAATATCCCAGTTACTGGAAAGTTATTAAATAACACAATTTACTCTTTTACATTGTTACAAATTTTAGACTATGATGAGAAAAATACATATTTTGTTTAATGGAATTAGCTACCATGGTTTTTCCCACGTTTAGATGCACATTAGTAGAGAGCTATAACCCCCAAGTGCCATAGTGAGTCTTGAACGAAAAAAAAAAATGCAAAATTGTTTAAGTAAAATTCAATTTCCTTGGCCCATGGGCTCGCTGCCAATTTACACAGTATGCACCCTCACTTAAGTGCAAATAAAATTGAAACTCAGGAGTCAATCCAAATTGAAATCAACTACAAAGAATTTAAAATGAAAATCAATGCATATTTCTTAATTATTAATGCCAATGTAAAATTGCTTTAAATGTTCAAATTGAGTTTACAAGTTATTTTTAACACATTTTAATAATCGTTTTTCTTATTAATACGCAATACAAACCGTTCACTATTTAGAAGCGTGGGTCGATGTTGCTCTTTTAATTAGGATGAATTAGTTGTGGGAATGTAAAATTCCAATTTTGGCTGCCTCTGCTTTTTAGCGCCGACTGTATTCAGAGCGTGGCTTTAATTCCATCCAAGACAATTTTATATTACTGGAAAAAAAGTTGTTAATTATGGAAATGTTAGGGTATTTGGTGGTGGCCGAGATTCTTTCTGCAAATATTCAAAATTGTGTAGATAAAGTTTTAAAAATGAACTATCAAGTACATAGTAATTGTATAGTTTTACTCAAATGTTTTTTTTTTCTATACAAGTACGGCATTTAATGATCGCAACTGTTTGAAATAAAATTGGACGAAAAAACCAAATCATTTGTTTTTATTTTCACCATTTTTCTTTAATTGTGGTAATCGGGAAAATGCTGAAACTTCCATTTTCAACACATGCTTCATGAAATACAACAAAACCCAATTAGTGAAATTTCTGCTCTCCACCTGTTTCCTGAATCGCACGGTTCGTTATCGCTTGCATTTCAAATAGAATTATTCTCGTACTAATTTAAAATTGTGCTCTGACTATTTTAATTTTTACATTTTTAATGTCCAAACAGATTCTTTAAGACTAAAAACACATTTAAATTCCCATTTTAAGCCAATCAATCGCAGTGTCAACATACAACCTATCAATATATTGATCTTTCTGTACAAATACAGTTTTTAAATGAAGGCGACTGTTTGAACAGAAAAGCAAAGACGAAACCATTTGTCTAGAGTTAAAACAAAATTCCAAGTATTTTTTTTTGTTATGTTATTTATTTGGCATTTCAATTGAGAAAAGTCTACACACAAGAATAAAAAAATAAAAACACAAAACGATCAATAAATAAAAGCAAAGATAAAAAGTAGTTGACTAGAAGGTTATTGCGCATATCAAAATTTCCATCCCCACTGTTTGCAATAAGGAAACCTAATTGCATAATTAATACACCAAATGAAATATTTCAGCCCTTATTAGTAGTAATCAAGTAAAACCAGCCAATAATAAACTCCCCTAAATATTAGTACAAAATTAAAACGACAATGAAACAATAAAATGAGCATTAGAAGGGATTCATTCCGGAAATATTCAGTTTTACTACACTTAAATTTTCTACGCCGGGGTCTTGAGCAACGATTTATATCCTCTACTCAAGTGAATTTAAAACTACTGAAGCGTGATATTAAACTGTTTCGTGTCAGCACAAAAAGAAAACAAAAGGAAAAAGATTCTACCGAAAATTTTACATATTTATACACAGTACGCTGTACATGATTGTAGTTTTTTTTTTTCTTTAGCTAGGATCAACAATAAAAAAAATGAAACCGTGAGCAATGTTTTACTCTTTGTCTTCTATGACATGAATGCTAAACAGTTAGTCATTTTTGTGACTAGATGAGAGCAGTGCCAATTTGGAATGATATGATGCCGATGCCGCGAAAGGTGACCCATGTGAGTAATACTGTATTTGCTCAGCCGCACTCACAAGTAAGTATTTTTCATTTTAAGTAGATGACCATTCGTCAAGTAATTCAAAAAGAAAAAGGTTTAATCAAACACAAAACTTGTCTTTGATGTGGTCCCACTTCATGACCTAACTTGCTTAATACAAACAGCATCCGCAGACGTTTGTCAATGCCTGCTGAGTATCATGTTTTTAGTTCAAATCGCTTCACACATTCCATCGAGACGAATTCCGATTTTGTTACATTTTATGTTCGATTCTTTCCCTGAGCTATGTTGTTCAAACCTGCAGCAACTTTTATTTGATCTGCAGGTAAAGTTTTTAGATCTCGATTCAACATTTAGTCAACGGAATCTCTGCCAAAGTTAAATTCAAATTTAAATAAATTAGTTTAAATAAATTAAATTCTTTTTTACTCACTCTTCTCCAAAATGGAAAACAGCCCTTTGTTTCCTCTTGAGGTGCCAATTCCATGATGAGGTCACTGGAAGGTGTGCTGTTAGGCCCGTAAACGTTCAGCTCTTTAAAACAGTCGGTTTCAATCATCTAAAAATAGGGTGTTGATTTACAATAAGAACAGAATAGATCGGACTAAAATAATCACTTCACACTGCCATGGTATTGAAACGCAACCAGTGTTGAATTTTGTGTAGAAAGTGTCGTCAGTTGCATCCAAATTTACACCTTTCACCGTCGAAAACTGTTCAATGTCTAGAACATCTTTGGCGTAAACAGCGTGAGACTGCAATAGTTAAAATACGAATTTAATTTCCAACCAATTCTCTCAATGGTAACTCACATCAGGCACAAATGGAGGCTCACGCATGCCTGCTTCTAATCGTTTCCAATTCATGGTCTTAAAAAAATCGTGCTGATGAACTTCCTTCGCGCCGTAGCGACCGCTGTTACATCCAAGGCGTTCTTTGGGGTTCTTCTGCAATAACTACAACAAGAACAAAATTAAAAATTAAACTCCACGGAGCTTATTAAATCGACTTACACTCAGACAAATGCCTCGACCTTCCGGTGTAAATTTATGCGAATATTCTTCTTGATCTTCCTTGACTCGCCGATCAACTTCTTCACGTTTAACCTTTTCTTTACGTGCCCGAAACGGAGCCTAGATAAAACGAAATTTCAAGCAGATTAGCTTTAATCTAAATTAGAAAATTCTTGTTTACCTGTCCCTCAATCATTTCATAGATAAGGCACCCAAGGCTAAACCAATCAGGGCTAAATGTGTATTTTTCATTATCCACTACTTCAGGAGCTTGAATGCAAAGAAAAAGGAAACTAATTAGTCACCAATACAAAAAAATTAATTTTCAATTTATACTAACCCATGTATCCAACAGTTCCTACTCGTCCACGAACCATTTCACCTTCGGGAATTTCCACCGCGAGTCCTAAATCTGATATTCGGACATGCCCTGAAATAATAAAATCATTTGCATTCTGTTTTCATTCAGTTTTCATTCAATTTTCAAATACCATGATCGTCCAGTAATATATTTTCAGGTTTCAAGTCACGATAAACTATTCCACGAACATGTAAGTGCTCTAAACCACAAGTGACTTCGGCTGCATAAAACATCGCACGTTCAATATCGAAACCAGGCTCGCCGCCCATGTTATAAATATGAAACTTCAGATCGCCGCCGTTCATTATTGTTAAAACCAGACACAACGCATCTTTAGTTTCATACGCATAAGCCAGGCTTACCTACAAGGAAAAATTCGTATTATAACTACATTTCATAATTAAAACAATTTCAATTTCTTTTTATTACCACAAATCTTGAATTAATTTTCTGCAAGATTTGTTTTTCAAGTAAAACCATTGCTTCGCCTTTTCTTTTCTTGATTCTTTTTTTCTCTAATTTTTTACACGCGTACATTTTGCCCGTAGCTCTCATTTGACACGCACAAACTTCGCCGAAACCACCTTTCCCCAATACGCGATACATCCGAAACGTCTTTGCAGTTACAGGTTGACTGTGCAATTCAATTACAAGAAATATAAATCACATTATCTATGAATTCTATTAATTGAGTTATAATATTAGTTACGTTTCAAGGTATTTCCATTGCAAATATCTAAGAAAATACATACTGTCTTGAAATTCTTTAAACGGTTCACCTGCCAAGAAATCTTTAACTGCTCTAAAAATAGATTTAAAGTTTTTTTTTCTTCAATACCGGTATATATATATATATATATTTCTCTCATTTAATAGGTGCATTCGAAAATAGAAACATTTTCACGTTCCTCGTATTTCATTTCTATAAATATGGCGTCATTTACAGACACAAAACATGAGGTAAAGCAAATGAAGAAATATGAGTGTTTAATCGGGAAAATTCTTCAGCGGCTTCGAATCACGTTTTAGACGTTTCTCATTTCGAATGCACCTCATTTCGTTTTACTTGGCACATTCAGCAAACAATTCTTTATTAGCTGTTGATAAACTGTTATTGCAACGTTCAATTAGTTCCTCATTAAAAATATTAACAGCTTCGCTAGACTGGAGAAGAAGGATATTGTAAAAAGAAAAATAGAAAAAATAAAAAATAAAGAATTAGCTACGCAAAAGTATTTGCTAATAAAACAAATTCTATTACATTAGGATTGAGATACTTCTCACAAATAGACAATGCAACTTCAGCTCTGTTTTCATCCTGTTCAACTTCATATTTTTCCTGTACCGGGTATATAAAATCAAATGATTATAAATAAGTGAAGAAACCCACATTAGTTAAGTTTTCTTACCACTTCATCTATGAAATCGTTACATTTCTTATAATGTGGAATAGTTTCGCAAAATTGGAGGAAAAGATAACGACCAATTGGTTGCGATTCCACCACGTAAGTAAATCGGGAGTCTGAAAACCCAAGAAATAAAAACTGTATTTCACTCCCAGGAAGTTGATGTCTCATCCTCTTTAAAATCTGTCACATCCAATTTAATAAACGTTATTTTAAATTCAGTATATAAAATTGCGTCAATAATGACCAATTTATTCATAAAATATTCAATTGACATCAACAAAATAATAAAAACAACTTTTTTTCTTTTTCTTTCCTTTTCTTTTCTTTTTTACTTACCAATTTTATTTTTCATATCTATACATTGCGATATGTGAGGAAATTGAAGCAGTTTTTTCCATTTTTTACTTTTCCCTTTATTACTATCAGCTCCACCTATAAATAATAAATAAAAATAATAAGAATAATGAAATAATGAAAAACAATGAGAATAATGAAACAATTTTCAATAATTAAAAACCAATTAAAAACAACCGATTTCAAAATTCAAACGAAACAGGAAGTAAAATTCGTTAAATAATGGCAGACATTTTTAGAATGAATGCAAATATGTAAACAAAATAAAATAACATAAAATCGCAGGAAACCGAACCAAAAGTCCAAAACTTTTATCTCAAAATCGTAATTTAATTTGTTAAAAGGAAAGTCGATAAAACACCTGCTGAGAAATCACAGGACGCTCGCCTTTATTGATCTGTGTTCACCACCGAAAATCTCAATTCCCATTCCCGATACCCTCATTTTTTCACTCGTAGTAATAAACTTACGGATACGGTACGGGCATTACAAAATGATCACATCCCCCCTACCCAATTCAGGCTTGAATTCATGCGTGAAAATAACCATTAATGTGTACGTAATCGGCCACGACCAGCTATATAGTGTTAGTTGATTAATCTAAATTCTACTAGAATGATTGAATACGATATAATTTGCGGCTTAAACGCGAGCCCGAGTAAAAGTAAATCCATGTGGATTTTTGAATGTAAGCCTAATATCCGCCGCACCATGAGACGAGCAGACCGGCTGAATATGTCGGCGACTTGGAGCAGTTGAAGTTACCTTCTCGCGCTTTCAGATAGACGCTGTTAGCAACGATGTTTTCTAGTTCCATTAGTTCCAGTTTGAATGTGTTGAGTCACTAATGGGTTCGGATGGAACCCGTTTCATTAGCAGTAATCCTAAGCTGACGAAAGGGAACAGGTTGCACACACGGACAGTGCTGGCACTCGATGATGGCGTCCATAGGAGGCAGCGAGAGAGATTTCGGAGGAATGGAGAGAACGAACGAGAGAGAGAAAGAGAGAGCGGGAGCGGGAGAATGGATGCCACTCAGTGTGCAGTGACGTAATCCATTAGGAACATTAAAGAAAAATATATTCGATTGCAAACCGGAGATGATTAAGGAAAATAAATAAAATAAATCGCCAGATAATCAGAGAGAGAAAATGTTTAGTTTTAATTTTAATTCATGTGGAATTTGTTAGCGTATGTATATGTGGAAAAAAAACTGCGGAATTTTGAATGCTGTTTCGTTTTCTAATAAATTATTCGTGGCGTTTCATTATAATTTCAAGTTGCACATTTTAGGCCAATGGAGATGGTCACATAGTACAATAGTACCGAAAAAATAATTAATGGCACAAATGCGGAAATAAATAAACCACAGGTCAAAGACTCAGTTGATTTTAATCCCTTTTCCTGGAAAAAAATTATTAAACGTTTTTATTTTGCAAAATTAGCGAAACCCGAAAAGAAAAGAAGAAAAAACGATAAAATCATTTAACATTCCATTTTAAAAAAAAATTTAATTTCGTTTAAAAATTCAATTACAAAATTATCGCGGAGCTATAAGTCTTTTGATTAACTGAGTCAACTTTCAGGCAGAACAGTTGAAAATATTACAGAAGCATCGCTAAGATTCATTTTTATATCTTGAGTTAT
>JAQIXU010000784.1:0-25038 GCA_034701245.1 Strigamia transsilvanica | reverse complement strand
TTGAACGAGTTCACATGACTGTGAACTTGAACTATGAACGCGTTCACAATTTTGTGAACGAGTTGCAACACTGCAAACTACATCATCTGCATCCAAAAATGTAGTACAAAATGTATTCTCGAGAACATTATGAGACTTAATACATTTCTAAATACAGTGTACTCTGTGTAGACCGGACCTAGTGTAGACCGGACAGTTGCGTAGACCAGACGGCAAATGGGCCCAGGTCCCGACCCACTCAATCTCCTGTTATGTAAAATAATCTGCGTAGACCGGACATTGCGTAGACCGGACACATTTCATCGGTCCCAACAGGGTCTGGTCTACACAGAGTACACTGTACATTATAATATATTGTAGTATAATTGCAATATATTTTGAAACCACATGGACATTTTTAAAGTGATTTAAGAAGGAAAAAAAGATATGAAAGTAATAAAAACATACAAATATTTCATGGAATGATATAGAAATCGAGCACAATAGCGATGCACAAGCCCTGTGAAATTCCAAGGAGCATTTTTTGATCAGATGTTTCCATTGCAAAATCGAAGTTCACAACACATATCAACTTATTCCATCACAAAGTTCACGAAAAACATCCCATAGCCGCGATCTGCCACCTGAGACCAAAAAACACAAAAGATCTCCCTTAAACCCAACATTAGTGGTAACTTATTCATGTGACTCCATCTCGTTGGCAGCTGCATCTATACATAGACTCTTCCCTTGATCTATGACCAAGATTAAGAAGCTAAAGGAAGCCCTAATGATAAAGGAAGCCGGCACCACTCACTTTATATATTTCGCTACGCACACATTTCACCTAGGTGTACCCTCTCGTTCCAGCCATCAACTATTCCTCAAAACAAACCCATTTCTTTCACGCTTGCTTGCATCTTCAACAGTCCTACCCCCACCCTTAACTCACTCCTCCACTCACCCTTAGGGATTTCGCCCTCTTATGATATGGCCAAAAGAGCCTTCTGTTGACTTCTGTCTAAGAATAATGACGATTTTTTCCCTCTATTTTCTCAACTATTCCCTTTGGTTTCCATCTTCATCCTCCCTCTTCTTACTATGGGGATTTGTCTTGTTTCCATGTTCATATATGCAATTCTACTTTCCCTCTCCTTCTCCCTCTCTCTTCCTCTCTCTTTTTTAACCCAGAAGAAAAGAAGTAACACGAGAGTTTCCCAAGACAATACTGTGATTAAAAGTGGCTCAGTTCGGTTCACCAGCCAAAATTACCAATAAAAATCGTGAATGAGGAAAAGAAGAAAACTCTAGAGAATTTAGTAGAATTTTCTGAAGCATAAAAAAAACAGTTACTCAGATAAGTAACCATTACATTCTACTTTGAAGGAATGCACGAGATTCCTTTAGTCTAGAGGAAAGTTGAGAGAGACAAAGAAAACTGCCCGTATAAAATAAAAAGTAAAAAAAAAACTAAAGTAACGAAGGAATAAAGAAGTCAGGTGTTTTTATTCAGCAACTTTAATCCAACAGTTTCTTCTGTTCCAGAGCCAAGGTTAAGGAACCCGAGTTTCCTGCTGTTTATACAACAACTACAAGGTTACGAGTCTAGATATAATGTGAGGTCAAAGCGCTGCCCGCAAGGACGCTACATTACATGCTTTAGACTTTCTGTTTTTGCTCCTTTTTCTCCCCTTGGCCATTTCAGTTGACTTTCCCAGTACGAAACCATTAAGTTTTCTACAATTAACGGGCGAATTTTTGAATATAAGCTTATTTTGCACATAGAAACGTGGTAAATGGCAATAAACGTCGTTATGTTTGAAATGGAAGGAATTCCTTTCGAGGGAAGGGACATACCAGGTTTATCAGGTTTATCAGGTTGGCACGACAACATACAGAAGGATGTACAAAGATGATTGTAGCTGGTAAAAAATCCAATGTGCTCAATACGTCAAGCATTTATTTTTAACGATCCCTCTTCACTTGGTAGGAATTTGCATTTTTCTGAATTTGAAAATCCTGCTAGTAAGACATAATTAAAATTCACGGTGGTTGAAAAGCATTCCAAACGGAAAGGACAAATGGAAAACCTATACAGGAAGATGGTAGATTGAGGTGGAGAGCTCCAGCATTGCCAATATCTAAAGCCTGAATATTGCAAAAGATTTCTAATCCTGTAGCTTATTAGGAAGGTTGAATACATTGTAAAATTTATGGATTTTTCCTGTATATTTGATGCTGTCTTAAGTAGATTAATGACCTCTGGAGCCCTCTGTTGGCACAAGCATGTTAGAAGCCCCAGTAGTAAGATAGGTTATAAAAAGTGCACTTTAGGTGTTTAAAATCAAATCTGCTTACAGTATTTTACAAAAATAAATATTTTTTTAAAGACATAAAGCGAATTTTAGACAAAAAAATCTTAATTTTTAGAGTAAAATGCTAATACTATTGCCAGCACAAAATTGAACTCTTTCAAGTTTGAGCAAAAAAATTAATTATTGACAACGTAGTATTATTGTCTTTGTTAAAAAAAAAAAAAAAGATAATCGGATAACATGCCTGCTTTGCTTTATGGGTAATCAACCACCGAGCTCATGTTGTAATTTGTGAAAGACTTGCTTGTGTTCTTTAAATCTAGTCTTATGTAGGTTAGTAGACAATACTGTACTGACCACTAGGATCAATACAAAAGTCCAAAATTTAATTTAATCTAATTTAATTTAAAATTGCAATCAGATCGAATTCAATTAATATCACAAATGTTCTAGTTCTAAATAACAATAAAATCAATTTGAATCAAGTAAAATTATCCAATTTTCACAAATCAAATCAGAGACAAACAAATGTTACAACAAAATTTATAGAAGTAGTGTCTCCTCGAATAAGAGCCGTGGCTCTTGTCTAAAATAGCCGCTCTTGGCCACGGTTAACCTTACTATTCGAGGGCGGCTCTAAATTCAAGCAGTGGGCGTTTTTCATTCCTTCCGTTCGTTCCACTTAACTTTTAAAGCAAAGCAAAAAAAAAACAAAACAAAAAAAAAAAAAAAAAAAAAAAAAAAAAAAAAAAAAAAAAAAAAAAAAAGCACTTCAAGAGCCAAAAATACACTTCAAGAGGCAAAGAATACACTTCAAGGGCCAAAAACTACACTTCAAGAGCAAAAATAAATAAATAAATAAAAATAATCACTTTAAGATGAAGAAAAACAACACATACCGGTATTAAGAAATTTAAAATTAATAATCAAGTAGATTGATTTGTAAGTTGCACTTTCTTCTATTTTAAGCAACAAATGTTTAAACACGTTCATAACCCGAGGCATGTGCATAGCTTATCTATCTTACCCCCACTCATTCAGAATATAAAGTCTATATGTATGCAAGGCACAATATTTATTTTTGAAATCAGACATCGAGTCCTGCTGGCAAGTGAAATCAAGTTCAGAAAAATACAAACTGACTAAGTAAAGAGCGATTATTGAAAATAAATGCTTGACACATTGAGCACAATGGATTTGCAAGCTGGCACAATTGTTTTTTAAAATCCTTCTGTGTGTTGTCCTGCCAACTTGATGAACTGGGTAAATTTGAAATTTAAAAATAAAGAACTTTATTTAGACTCTTCACACCATTTGTTTGGATTGCGCTCGTGCTTTAAGTTTCATTTAATCAATCAGCTTTTAGATTCATTTGTAGTAGATCAGAACGAAAATGTAGATTACACTACGAAATAAATTACAGCACTGAACAAACACAAGAATTCCAATCAATTACACGACATTTTTCTATACGACGCGATTGCTCACATTAAATTAATAGCTTATGTGCAATGGGTGGGTCAGTCAATTGATTAAAAAAAGATACAGTTAGCAAATAAAGTTTGATCTCAAACCATTTATTTTTTGGTTTTTTTCTTCTAAAAAGAGTTCATGTATTTGACAAAATTAGGTGATAATTGTGTTAAAAGAAGCATTTAAATATTCCAATTGGAAAAAAAAGAAAATTAAAATTGAGTACAGTAATCTATACAATCTTGGTCGCAGACATGCTACTACTGTACATGCAGCACAAGGCATGAGACTCTGACTCTGACCCCTTGACAACCGAATAAAGGCTTTAAACCAAATTAACCAGTTTCTTGTGTTATTTTCTGTAAACGTGTCGTGCATACGCCACTATCCAGACAGCCCTCGTCCTAATGGCGCCTGTCCACTGTCACATACTAACCAAGTACAATTGAATTTTTCTGCTTTCCAATCTCTGATGGTTAATACCTATTAAATACATCACTCGTGATTACTGCACAACATCTACACTTTTTTCTATTCCAGTATTAGCAAGGTTTTAAAAGCGTAGACATTGTTTGCAAGCAAACCAATACTGTGTTTGTTATTCCCTAGAATTAAAAAAAAATAAGAAGGTAAAACCCCCAGTATAACCTTTCAGCTTCAATTTTGGAATGAAATCGAAAAAAGAAACCAAGAAGAAGTCGTAAACCATACATATGCACTAGTTGCACTCTGATTTTAGCTCTTCTATTTTCCTTACTCAGACTCTGGGGAAACGTGACAACTCAAACACATCACTTGTAAGTATATGTATACACACAAACAAAAAACTTCACTGCAATACAGACTTACGTCTTTCTCGCATAGAAAAGAAAAACAATGCTGTAATTGGAAAAAAAAACGATGATGAAATAAAAACGATAGACACCAGGTGCATTCAAAAAGTCGTGCTTTTGTATTTGTTTTTATATCATTAAAAACGCAAACCAAAACACCTCAAACACTAGAAACAGCTTTTTGAATGCTGCTAGTGCTTCACCAATCTCTCGCTTTCTTCTTATTTTGTGGATCCAGCAGCGTCCGTGGGCCGAGGTCGAAAACCCAGGGTTCACATTCTCAGCCAGCAGCATCAAAGGCTGGCACTGATCCAGCAGTTGCCACAACAAGAAGCCGATCCCGATGGCACGTGATGATCTTACAAGATGAGGAAGCAATACCAGAGAAGAAGAGGAGCGCATGAGTGATGCGTGAGGTGCATGATACGATGGGTTACACTAGTAATAATGCACGGACAATTTCCCACCTGCCCAGGTGTGGAAAACGAACGGTCACTGCCGGTGGGTGGATACTCGACACATTGTAGCACCTGTCAACAAGTCCGATGCGGTGTGAATAACATGCGTTATAAAATATTTGTGACCAAAGTTTTAAATAAATTACTAGTACATCCTTTCCCTTCACTCTGCCAACGAGTAACAGCTCATACAAATGGATGAACAAAATAGTGACTTTGCTTGTTGTGGCAGTCAATGTTATAGCCAGGGGATTTTTGGGAGCATATCGCATGGCCATTCGCATTTCATACAGGGCCGGATTAAGGGGGGTGGGGGGGGGGGGGCGCTGGGCCGCTGGGGATACTTTTTGTTGTAATTTTGGGCCCCAAAGGCATTTTGACAAACTGGGAACCATTCCCACAGCCTTTTATGGGACCCAAATCTAAATTTTGAAAAAAATAATTATTCCGTAAAAATTTTTTTTGGAATGTTTTTGGAAATTTTACTCTTCTTTTTTGGAATTTTTGGGCCCCTAAAAACCACAGGCCCAAGGCACCCGCCTAATGTGCCAAGGCCTAAATCCAGTCCTAGAGAGGGGGGGGGGCAATAATATTTTTGCAAGGGGGCCCAAAATTTTAAGTTAAAACAAAATTCGTACCCCCAAAGGGTCCCCCTTTTATCTCAGGTGCCCTGGGCCTTGATCCGGCCCTGATTTCATACACTTCTCTTTTTCACATTTATGCACCTCCAAAAAAGATTCCTACCTATACCAGTGGTGGCAGTAACATAGAACCATTTATGGGGCTACCCCTTCCTCCCACAAATGCATCAATGTGGGAAGACAAAGACAAAGACAAAGACAAAGTTGTCGTTGGGTGTTTTTATTGTCTTGCATTTAGAGCGCTAAAGCAAAGATATCGGGAAAAGATCCCAGTTTTATTACAACACATGGATAGCTATGGTCTACACCAGAGGTTCCCAACCTGTGGTATGCGTGCCGGTACGCGATAGATAAGTGATGAATTAATAGTAAAAACAATATTTTGCGTCATATTCGACTAGTTTTCCCAAAAATATTGACCTCTGGTACGCATTACTATATAGGTACACCATCTTAAAAAGATTGGAAACCTCTGGTCTACACGACTACTAAATTATTCAACATTCCTCATGAGAGATGATTAGACATCCATTAAAGTTGAATACTGTATAGAAAACTGATTCTTCATTCAAATATTAAAACAGAGCTAATTCTACAATGTGCTGTCGCATGGTAACGCTGCCACTCACAAAAAAATCATAGCAAAAAACAAATAAAAAAAGTAAAAGACAAAAGATAAGCGTAGATAAAACAAGATTCATCATTTCTTGCAGCCGTGTTGAAAGGAAAAATGACAATAGATAGAACTATAGTAATTTTTATTTTTATTTTTTTATACGTACTGACGTTAATATAATTTTTCTCCGTCGCACGCCTTTTGTTCTGACAACTCGTATAATTTGAAGATGCTTAAGAGAAAGCAATTGCACAAGTTTACCCTTCACTTTTCCAGCCCCTCCTTCAACCTCTTATTGCAAAATATAATTAATGTGTTCTTGAGTTTTGCTGTGTGCTATTAAAAAAAAGAAAAAAAAAAAAGAAAAACCATTGCTTCTAAAGTACACAACGTTTTGTGCACGAAACTGGAGACTATTTCACACAAAATTTATGGCCTTTGAAATAGAAATAATTTCGATATTAAACCCCTACAATTTATTTTCTTTGAAATTCCTAGAAGTTTTACAATTTATTATTGTTAATACAATTAACGTACCGGTAGGTACAAATACAATGTATACCAATCTTTCTCTAAATGTCTCACAATTTACGTTTATTCCAAATTATTTCACATTGCAGGAAAATTTAGTGAAGCGGCAACATCAAAGGATGTTGTAATTCTATCTTATACACTCAATTTTGATTTGTTGTGATGTTTTGTTTGTGGCATTATTAGCGCTCTCCCCAAATAAAACAAAAAATTAAATTAAATTTGTCACTGAAGGCCTTTCGATCCTAAGATCGTCGTCAGCAGTGAAACTGTATTTGAAACATTAAACACATTAACTAATATAGGCAAAACAATCAATAACGTCAGCAAAACATTCCGTTGAACGACGTTTTAAAACACATGCACATATGCACACACGCGCAAAAATGCGCACAATGCATTCCCCCGTACACGCCCAAAAGTCGCACATAAGCACCCAAGCACACATGCACTTGAGGATTGCACTTGAAGATGCCACGTGCTTATGGTTTGGGTTTGGAGCACCCCCTTGGTTGGTTCTTCCTTCTGGTGGGCTCCCTGTGTGTAACCCTATACTATCTTGTGTTATACCCTAGCTTTCTATTTCTTTTCCTCCAGTTGTATTTTTAATTTGAAGAGAAACCAGGGCCTCTGTCCTGCTTGGGTTCTCCGTACTGGTTTCCATGGGCTTCAGTGACAAATTTAATTTAATTTTTTGTTTTATTTGAAGAGAGCGCCAATAATGGCATAAACAAAACATCATATTAAAGAATGTTACTACTCATCCCACAGTACTAACCAATCTAAGAGGTCTTTAACTTCCTGATCCCTCAGATGTATGACTATTTCGAAATCTAGATGTCATGTCACTAAAGTGTAGTGACTATGCAGGTAAGACTTGGTTGAAACTTCTTCATTCAGATTTAAGCTGAGTGCTCTAAACTCAATTTTGTGTATTTTCTAAGCAGCAAATAAAGTTGATGCCTTTCACTGCTTCCTGAATGTACAGTAGTTCTAGACTGATTTTTATTGCCGGAACAGCTGGTTGCCAAGCATCGGATACTTGGCAACACAATGCATTGTTAACATGAGAAATAGTTAATACGTGCAACTGAATTGTTACTTCGCAGGTCGTGCATGTTACAACTACGTTTGTAAAAGTCAGATGGACAAATCAATCTGTTCTAAACCCAAAAAGCCAACTAGCCAACTAGCCAATTAATTTTGGATTAATATATTTTTCTTCTCTTCTTTTCTGTTAACACGTACCCTTTTATGCAAATAAATTATTGAATATCAAATCAAAATCAAAATCAAAATATTGATTTTGACTTTTCTTCTCTTTTTTGACAAATATTTCAAATATTTCTTTCGATTATTCTATCTGTTCTTCCTTTACCATAATAACGAAATAGTATTCTCAACCTCACGAAAGAATAGAGCTAAATTTGGATTGTAAAATGGAAACTGTACTTGAATATTGAGAAACAATAACATTTGCCATTTACTGTGCTTCTCGCTTGTACTATCTTGGTTTAGTAACACACAGCTCTAACCATGGAATAGAGAAAGGGGCAATAAGGTTTGTTTGCCTGAGCAATAAAACGGGCAAAAGAGTTTAAAATGCAACTTGAGTTTTGGAAGAAAATGATCTGGATCAATGATAAAAGCTGAATGTTGCACACAACTTTTCTGCGCATGGTTGCAAGATAATGGTCGGTATTAAAATTTGCCAGGAGGATTAATTTATTCCGTCTAACAAGTAAGTGCAGATTAGAAATACATTAAATCCTCGTTGAGAGAACAGAGAGAATAACTGATTTTCACCTGACAAATGCTTAGAAAATAATCCCATCTAGATTGTGCTCGAATCTGTCAAGAATCAAGATGGACTTCTTACTGGTCAACAAGCTGCCAAGAAGCTGCCAAGAAGCTGCCAAGAAGCCCTCCATACTTCGGAAAAATAAAAAATATTAAACAATCATCTCAGTACCCCTCACAAACAAATTTTGAATAAAAAATGTCTTTCTTTCTTTTGCCATCTATTGGCGCTTTATTCTTAATGCTTAAACCTATTTCAATTCTTTCTGTTCTTTTGTTGAATTTTTCCCCATCTAGTGCTAACATTTGCATTGTGTATGCATTGCAGCCAAGCCCTTCCAGCAGCATAAGTGGTTCCACATTGTTCAGACTGCATTGTTCGAACCTAACTGTCGAGTCGCTTTTGGTTCTCGATGTCAGGTGATGAGCGAGAGCCAATCGAATTGTCCAAGTGTGACACACACAGACAGACAGACAGACAGACAGACAGACAGACCCTCAGTATATAACGTAAATGCTCTCAATGAGTGTGGTATCTTTTACAACACAGGTCTGAATTAACCAAAATGACTAAAATTAATGTCTCAATTGTTTATACTAACCAAACAGTTTGAATTCAATACCTAAATTGTGGAGGAAATCCACGTTCCGTCAATTGAGTGTGGGTGTTCCGTCAGAGAATTTACGGTAGATTTTAACATGAGATAAGCTGAGATAAAATTGCGTCTTGAAATCTTAAATTTCAACAAATTGAAAAGAGAAAAAAGAGAAATCAATGGAGATAAAACAAACCTGACATTTCACAGTTAAAATTTTCCCTTTCATCCTTAACTGATAAATTATTTCTCAACCACCCTATTGACGGCAAAGAAAAAAAGGAGGAACAGTGCCAACATTCATGTTTAATCTTCTGCCTTTTGCTTTTACTGTTCGTAAATAACAAATGCAAACCTTGGCTTCAATGTTAATTAAGAGCATAGTGGGAAAGCACCCAAATGATCACCTTTTTCCACGCACTCTTTCACTCAATGACGACATACGCCCACCAGTCACGAGACAAATTTCAAATATTTCACTTTTTAGGCACTTTGCAATATTTAATACAAAAAATATACACACATATTGATATTGATATCACACAGCCAAGTTTGACTCGATTGTCAACGCTGTAATTGCTTCATACTGTAGATATATGAGTGAGATTTAATTGATGCGATATGCTCAATTATTGGTACGTTTATTTAAAGCTAACAGTTTAATTTATAGTTTAGGTGTTGGTATCTGGTTACGTATTGGCGAAGGTAGTGCCAGCCCCCACTTCCCGATCATAACCTATTCTTTAACAACTAATTCATCAATATCAAACACTTGAACACTTTTCTTCTTTTTTAGATGAATGCTACATGTGTGCTTAATAATTATTTCATTCTGAATGTGATGCCAGTGACAAACTGTCCAGGGGTGTAGCAGTGTACTCACTGTACTGTATACATTAAATACCGCAGGCTGCCTAAACTCTTGTTAAGCAATTTGTCAGTGAATCACTTTCACAAATTGCGCCAGTGCAACAAATAGACAAAAGCCATCCATGAAGAGTTGAAATCGCACATGCAATTCGGGACATGAACATTGGTCAAGCACGAAAAAGCCAAGAACGTGCTCAAATCCCAATGGGTCTTCAAGATCAAGAACCAGCAAAGGAAAATGGAGCGCCACAAAGCTCGATTGGTGCCTGTGGAATCTAGACCGAGACCAGTTAAAGACTGATTCCTGCAGTGGCAGGTGCGCCAAACAGGCGTGAAGACGGACTTTCCTCCAGCGAAACTGGAAAAGGTCTACAAAGAACAAAACTAAGCTTGTCTTCGGATCGGATCGGGTCGGTCTTCCCATAAACTGAAACTGGAACAAACTGAAACTGAACTGAAGTAAAAACAAACTGCAAATTTCGGTTAAAATTTTGAGAAATTTGGAATTCTAAAAGAAATAACATCTGTGAACATGCAAGCTGAAAAGAAAAAATGGTTATTAATTATAATTATAATGAAATATAAGTTTTTGGCTAAAACCGACCCGAAACCGAAAACGAACCGAACAGGAACCGAAATTGGCTGAACTGAATACAAGCTTTGTTACAAAACGGCAGAAAGTGGGTCTGTGAGCTCCAAAATTCGATTTGTAGGTTGAGAAAGGCAGGCAGAATGTGGTTCTCTATTTAGTTTCACTCAACTCAAATCCCTTACCTCTCCTGACCACCTAACCCCCAACCCAGAGTTGACAGCACATGAGACTTTGCAACCCGACAGCAGGTAAACTAGAGACGGTGGCTGGACCATGTACCAACCCAACAATCTTTAAATTCATGTTGGAATAGATGATTGATATAGTGAATTCGCATCGAATTGGATACATAAAGGTGGTTGCGTCAGTATAAGGTAGGCCTACATTATTGGTCGTAAATGCTGGTTAAAAATGTGGTTATAAAATGCTGTTTACTCTAAATGACTTTTCGAATGTGTCTATAACTGAGAAAAAATGACAACTAAAAATAAAAATCAAATAAGAATGATGACAGGAAACAAGAATCCTGGGAGTTTAAAAAATAAAGAAAGAAAAAGTAAAAAAAAAAAAATAAAAAACCCATCGCAAAAAGAAAATGGAAGTGAAAAAAAAGTAAGTGGGAAATAAATCACCGGGCAAACGAAATGAAAGGTCCAGAAATTGTGGTGACACTAGTGAATACACTTGGAATGTTGTGTAGAAAATAGAAGTGATGAATGGTGAATCCCTTTTCCCACTTTCATCTGACACTAACTAATAACTTTTGTCGATTTGCTGTGTACTGTAGTAAATAAAACTTAACCAGCCTGGATTTGTAGCTTTCCCAACAACTGAGATGAAAGAAACGTTTTCTTCAGTTCTATTTCTTTCAAAAAAGAATCATCGACTGTATGCTCCTGCTTTCCTCTTAACAAAACTTCCATTTTCATAGCGCTGCCGTAAGTCTTTTTTTTTTTTTTGTGGCTAAATTTGTAGAGTTTTTTTCGGTTTGTTACAAATGTTTTCTCGTCTCGTACCGAACAAAGCAGCTGTTGTTTGCTTGTAAACGGTTCAATAAATATTCATGCAGAAAATGTCAAGAGAATTGGACGCCCTTTACAGTTTAGAACCGAAAAAAATAATTAAAAACAACAAAACATGTTTTCACTACTTCGGCTGTTGTTTAGAAGAAAAAAGAATAAGAAAATGATTTAGCAATTCGTCAGATTCAGACAAAAGAATTTCCATTTCTAAAGTCTTGAATAAAAGTTGGGGTTTGATTTATTAGAAATATAATTTAATATATTGTTTATTTCCTACTTAAAGTAAAGAGGATGGGTGCCAACTAAATTTCAACAATCAAAGGTTTTATTAATTTTATAAATCACGGTATCCACTTGTGCCTCACAGAGCTAATTCACCATAACTGAAAACAAAGCAATGTAGAAGACTTCTACGTGACACTAATACTTCTATACACGCTTCTACTTGAATAATCATGATTCATGACGGAGATAATAGTCTACTGAGGTACCTCAAACATCACGAAGACCACAAACATCGCACTGTGTTTATGTTTTATTATGAAAAGTAAATGAAACGTTGTACATAATCCATTTTTAAGCATTAGTTTCATAATTTAAAATTTGTCACAGAATGAATGAGCTGAAAACCAAATGCTGCAGGCAGTCTTTGCCCATGTCTGGCCAATACCTACAACGAGCATTTCTCATGTCATGTGAAGTTTATTTTAAATATAACATGGAGTGGCAGAAAATAAAAAAACAAGCTTAAAAAAAAGAACGTGCGCCTGTGAGCACAAGTGAAACTTGTGGGCTTTTTGTTTTGAGTAGTGCTTTTCCATTCTCCATACGCCAGTGCGCTGTACATAATTCACCAATGGTAGATGTCGTTTGATAGAAATGTAAATTGATACGAGGAGTTACAGTGTTTTCTTTGTCTTTAATGCTGTGGTATATTGCAACTCCTCCAGTTCGAATGTTTTCACGTTTGAAATGGACGACACAGTTGAAATTAGGTGTGTTTATGCTGTCTTCATTTCCTAGCCAAGTCTCAGACAGAAGTAAAATGTTGGATTGTTCTACCACTGTATCTGTAATGTCGGCAGAGTGAGCATGGAGGCTTTAATTTTATTTTATTTTTATTTCATTTGTTTTAATTTAATTTTATTTATTTTCATTTAATTTTATATATTTTAATTTAGCTTTTTTTTTTTTTACTTTTTTTTTAATTATTCATTTTTTGAATCCGTAATTAAACTTTTTAGTCATTAATTTTTTTAAATTTTTAATTTTTTTGTTTAAATTTTAATTTTTTTTTTAAATTTTAAATTTTTTTTTAAATTTTAAATTTTTTTTTAAATTTTAAATTTTTTTTTTAAATTTCTAATTATTTTTTTTTTTAAATTTTAATTTTTTAATTAATTTTTAATTTTTTTAATTTTATTTGTTTTACTGTTGCGTAACTTCCGTCAGCCATTCTTGCCTCACTTCCGCTCCTCATTGTTACGTGGTATTAAGAAAATCTTAAAAAAAAACAAAGACTGATCGAGGAATGGATGAGTGAGCATATAATTTTAGTTAATACAGTAATAAAATATTTCATTATAAAAATTAATATACTTTATTATATTTCAATCCATTTTTATCAGTTATTATCATTTGAACATGGCATGATTTGGTGATTCCCCAATCACCGAACACATCTTTCCAAACCATTCTGCTTTCGTGCTTGAATGATTTTAAAAAGAATTTAATCTATCGGTAGTGCTGGATGGTTCTTGTCTTCAAATTGATTGCAACAGATTTTTGTTCCCAACCAAACAAGTGAAAACATATAAAACAAATCCACAAAAGTTAAAATTTAAGCAGCTGCTTCGAAATTTCTCTCTAATACAGGATTACTGGAAATACAATTTTGGTCTGTGCGCAACTGAATTTCTAAAGAAAACTTGTAAAAACTAGCGAACGGTGTACCGTGGCATGACAAGCACTTCATTTTTCTGCTAAAACTCCCTTGGGCCAACAAAAGAACCAAAAACTGTCATCTTTAACACTAACAGGGTCGTATAAGGCTGCAGCAATAGTAGTAGACCGCCATAAAAAAAAAAAAGAAGATGCCCCGTTTTAATCTCCTCTAGTACTTCCAACTGGAAAAAAATGAAAACTAAATGAAATAAAAATTAGTTGGTGGCGCTGGATAAGGGCGTAACTACTTAAATATAAAATGATGAGTTCAAAGTTCATCCCCCATTCATTAGATGGGATGGCGAGTCATAACTTAGTTGTTAGTAAAGCGTTGCACGTATCACCACTGCAGTCATTCGGCCATTCAACTCCATTCTCTTTAGCTATTGCTTAACACCGTGTAATGTAACGCAATGTAACCTAATGTAATTGAGATCGCCATCATGATTGATGTAATGCTTAATAACAATCTAGCATTATTATCGACTGCCGGTATTGTCTCGTTCGTCATTATTTATTAGAAAATGAGAAGTTAATTGATCGGCATGTATTTTTTGCTTCCGTTGTAATTAATTCTATGTAACTTAGCAACGCGGAGTGAAATCATTCATAAAACAGCACAACTGCTGCGGGCCACCATCACCAACCATATTTCCCAGCCCTAGAAACCACACACGTCACAAACTAAACTTAAACGCCCTCGAATAAACACCTTCGTTGACCCGATCTGACCTGGTGCATCGTTTGATTTTTTTGGCAGGGCACCTGCAAGTCCTCGTGTTTGTCTTCGTCGCAGTTTGTCATATTGGCTCGTGGAATGCTCAGCTGGAGCTTGAAAATAGTTTGCTTTATATTACTCGTACTTCTCACTCGGTGTCCCCAATTTTCTGATCGTGTAATTCCATTCGCTTAATTTGATATCTTTTGTTTTGTTAGTTTGAGAGGAAATCACAGCTATTTTTCACTTTGGTAATTTCTTTTTTGCTCGTTCCCTCATTCATTTCACCTAATTATTACAAGAAGGAGAAAAAATGGAAGAAAAATATCGACGTGCAGACGAAACACCATTTGGTGAAATGGAATTTCTCGTTTCAAAGATGTGGAACGGCATTCAGTGAAGAGAGGGATACGAGGTCAGTAGGCATCTAAAACTGATGTACTGTACTGTACACCTACGGATTGTGCTGATCACGAATTTTACGATGCACGATGCGTTGGCAGTAGCATTCAGCATAACCATCATAATTACTGGACAAAAAGGAGCATATCATTCGCCTGTGTGTGTATACAGTAGCTGTAATTTTCAAAAAATAATTAATGTTCCAAACACCACACTCGACCGAGAATTTCTATATCTGACCACCAGGGTTTGGGAAATGTAAATTCTTTGTTTTTGAATAATGTAAGCCTTAGACAAATTTTCAACCCAACCGTTTGACTCGCAGTCTGTTTATAAAAAAATCCCATTTTGTCAACATTTTTTTCTTTAAACATTTAAATGCACAATTTTTTTTCTTAAATGCAAAAAAAAAAACAAGAATAGAAATGAAGGGCATTTTAAAAGTGAAAAATGAGCAGGTGAGAGTTTGTTTCGAAGACACTGGAGGTGAATAGAATGGAGTAATTCCACATCCTTAAAGAGACCAAATAGCCTCAACAGACTACGGAACCAGTTCTACTGTATCTACGCTTCCCCAACCATTTATTCTAACCCGTTTTTAGACTAATATAATTATTTTATAAAATTAAATAATAATAATAATAATAATAATAATAATGATAATAAAACGAAATAGAAAAGGAAGATTTTATTGAGTTCTATTCGATCGCAAGCAGGAGGCAATGCCAATTTCTTACTCCGTGAGTGATTTTAAAACTAATTTCATAGGAAATAGAATGAAAATGAAAAGAAAACGATTGCTTTCGGAGGGGCAGAGATTTGCAAGTGAGTTTACATTGTCCCACGGCTCGTACAGAGATAGGCTGAAAAGCAATCCAAGCGAGCAATTTTATTAATCGCTCAAACTGAGGAACTATTCATTTAATAACAGCCAAACAGACCACAAACTGCAAGGAACAAGCGTGTGTGCATAGTTTGTGTGCAACATGGCACGCCAGATGCCTTCGCCAATGATTAATGGAGATTTTACTTTTATAAGACAATGTGACGAGTGTGCTTTCACCGTCCACATTTCTTTTCTGCCTCGGGGCCAATTCACCAAACTTTGAGTGTTTGTCTTGCATAATTCTTCATTCTGACAGCGAAATGAGTGAAAGTTGCGCACACTTAATTCACTGTTTTAAGGCGTTATGCGATTCAAATTCAGATCATTCTCCTTTTGTTTCTAGGCTATTCGGCTGATTAGTCTGTAGACAATCAAATAGATTGTATATCACAAACAATATATCGTCACAATTTGCGATATATTCTAGTAAAATCGCAAGATTGTCACAATTATAATTGCTATACTCCGGTAACATTAGAATTAGCATTTATATATCGTATTCTTAAGTTTTTACAACAAATTGTAGAAAAAATGAGAAAATTTGTAATTATCAGAAAAAGGCAATTTGCAAATTTTTCCAATATTTTGCAGCTATTGCAACGTATCACCTATGTTGTGCAATATACCGCTTTAAATATGCTAATATGAAATCATGTGAATACGTTGCCATATCGCATTCATATTCACATTGAAAAATAATCGCGTAGACCTATTAATAACACTTCATCACAGACAACTTTGAAATGCTATTCCATATTATTATTATTATTATTATTATTATTATTATTATTATCATTAATTATTTTATTCCCAAATAATCTGCAGTGTTAGGTCATAGACCTGCAAGACCGTCGACAATACATAAACTAAATCAGAACAAAGCAATTACTTACATACGGAATGAACTACTGTATGTATTTTCCATTAATCCTGGAGTATTTGTACTCCATACTTATTTCCATTTTTCTATTGTCTGTAGTGACGTCATACTCTTGTGGGGCGCCACCTATCTGTTTTGCATACATTAAAATCAGCTTTATGTTAATTCCCATCATGATCACACATCCAGTGACTCAATCCACTTTCAACACAAATTCAAACACCTGAAAACATCACAAATCCCAAGTAGAGATGAAAATATGAAATATAAGCTTACCACCAATATCAATGAAAAGTGCCGTCCCCCATGCAAACCCGAGTAAACCAAATCCACCCTTTCATAGGTAAATAAAGTAACCATTATCAGACCAGGTGAGTGAGGAGCCGAAAAGAATTACAACCAATTAGAATCATGACTCTTTAGACATTTAATGTATCACTAGTTTCCAATTTTGGTTACAATACGAGAGGGATGTTGTGTGCTGGACTGGTATGCTGCATGGCGCAGCTAATGGTAAGCTTAGGTAGTTCGTTGCCATTTGCGAGATCGTCGCCCCAAGAGTGGCGGGAGATGTTCGCCCAATTTGAACGGTATTGCAGTGGACAAGAAAGTTCCAATGCTCTTTACTGTTGCGGGAATACCACCGTATGACCGGATCAAGAGATGGGTCCAGCCGAAAGAGGTTGCAGTTTGCAACTATACCTTTAGATCTGATTTTTGGTGCATTATATCTTTATTATAAATCAGTCGATACGCTGTATATGGCACGGCAGAAATTCGTAGCCAAGAAACAATAGCCAAGGCGAATCAATCGAAAAATCCATTTCGGACTTGCGAGTGATGGCCCAACGGTGGCGTTTGCGTCCAAAAGGAAAATCGACAGTGCACTTGTTGATCAAGTGATTTCTCGGGCAAGAAACACGATGTTAAAAGTTGGCAAAATTTTATTAAATACTTATGTCCACGACCATCAGTGAAATGACAAAGCTAGTTGTGCTCCATTAGATGGCAGGATGGCACACACGGCGGCGACAGTGTTTCAGGCGAGGTGGCCCTTTTGAACACGTCTATCGTGGAATACCCAGCTGGGGCGCGGCTAAACATCAGTTTAGGTGAAGAAGCCCCGTGAGAGCGAGGTGGACTGTGGTCAGTCGTCGGCCTCGTCAGATGAGAATTTAAGATTTAGGACTGGCAAAGGAGACGTCTACCAGGGAATGTGGTACATGAGCAAGTAGATTTCACACTGAAGTTGCACTCCCCTCTGGTGTTGTTGAACTCATTGATCCTTACTTTAGGGGATTGTAACATTGTTGCAAAAAGAGTTGGTCAAAAAGATTAGACAAACGCAGTTGCACATTTTTGCTTATCAACAGCAACCGAGAGATCTTACCATTGTTGGACAGCAGTTGGGTCCGGGTCCCCGCAAACCTGTCTGAACCGCACAGCTGTCCATACTCTATCTGCATGTGGCATGAAGTTAACTGACTGGCTTCTCCAATCCATCACTGGGGAGAGACGATTAGCCAATTATCTCGCTAAAATATAGGACTTTGGTCTCATTGTTCATTTATTATCACTATTAGCCATGTTCCAATTTAATGGTTTCCAGCCTAAAGTAAATTCTCATTAAACGCTGTATTCACTGGTCCACTACAAGTCCAACTAAACAACCTCACAATACAAGTATATTCTGGACAACGTCAATAACTTGATGTTTACCTCTAGCCTGTACAGAAAGTTTAATAGAATAAAAAGGGAAAATTAATTTCATAAATTGTACCACACTGTAGAAAGAGAATTTAAAAAAAAAATTACAAATGAAGTCTGGCTTTACTGTATGCGCCTCCGACAAGGAATGAGATAAATAAAATTAATTTTATAATCCAATTTGTGAAAACTTGCGTTTTGTTCATTGACCCCCTGCTAGTCAGGTGGGGATGGTTGGAATACGAGTGAAAAGTTTTACTTAAAAAAATGAAGACAAGTGCAGCATCCATCCATTCACTGAGATGAAATCAATATTTACTAAGGAAACGACATCAACAACAACTATGCCAGCAAGATGAAATTCCTTTGAGGAAATCAAGACAAAATCTCTCAACGAGAGGCATATCTCGACCGATTACTTTCACAACACAAACCATGCACAATACCTTTCCCCCATTAGGCCTTAAACTGCTGCAAATAGATTAGATTATTTCAACCTTCAAATTCCTTGTGCTCGGAGATAAAATTCTCCAACGTTTTTATTACTACACCAATGCCACGCCAAAAAACCTGAAAGATGTGACGATTAAATAGAAAAATTAAAAACTAAAAATGAAATAAAATAGAAATTATTATTGTCATCCGACAATACTTGTACGCCACTGGTATTCCGGAAATGTCTTTTTTCAAAGAAATATAAAGTCGACAGCTGAAAGAACACACAAGTCGTTATGGTCAAGATGAAACTGAGTAGATTGAAGATTGAAAAAGAAAGAAAGAAAGAAAAAATGAAAAAATAAAAACTATGGAACAAATCTAAGCAGGAAGTTCAATAAAATGGATTGATAGCAAAGTGCTCGTATAATATTGACTGTGCGCCCGAGTTGCTCTGAAAGAGTTAAGATCAAGTCTTTCAGCATCTTTCACTCAGTCCATCAAACATGTCCATCTAGATCACGAGCAAAGAGTTTATTTCCACTTATAAACTATTATAAACTGATGTCTGTCATCGCCTTCAAGTTTACGCTTTACATATCTGTCCTATCATAAAATAAACTCAAATTTGATAGTCACTTCACTTATGTCCCCTGTTGAGGTGATAAGCATATCTCCCTCCAGTTAGGTTGATATTGCATTTAAACTCGTCATAAAATTTTGCTATTAAAAATTGAGTCGACATTGGAACATCAACTTCATTTTATTATTTATAGAAGACGAATTTTTGTCCGTTTACCAACGAGGAGCCTGAGCACCACTTTTCCATTCTTTAGGGGATTTCATTTTACCTTCACATATTGACACAAACAAGTTTTCATTATTTTAGGTATATTGTCATTTCAGCTGCAAAGCTAACAATGCAGGTTTGTTTTTCAAAACTTTATTGAATTAAAGCCAAAGAGGTACTGTTACAGGTGCCCACTTGTTTTTCAAGAAAACGCCTACCGTATTGACCGCTTTAAGATGCAAGCCGAAATTTTCGAAATTTCAGGTAAAACTGCCGATAAAAACAGTAAAAAACGGTAAAAACGGGATCTAGCAGCAGTCTGGTCAAACTCGCGCTATAGTAGCACGCAGCTCAAAGCGGGATAATACGGTAATCATCTCTACAGATGATGTGAAAACAACAGGGTTGTGAGGAAAAGGTCCATCGTTTGGTCGGAAGCTGCTACGATCATGTCATCTCAATATCTTGCAAATAAATTGAGCCCTCCTCCCATTCCTGCTAATATTCTTTTTCTCGTTTCCTAGCAACCAATTCTGCTAGGAATGGTCTCGTGCTATTTTCCATAAATACCCCATTTGTCTGTTTGTACCAATGCCCATTCCACCTGAAGATATATTACCTTGCACGCATAGCCTGGTAAATGTCAACAGATCCTCGATTCTCCACGAAATCCCCTTCCATGTGAGTTCTGAGTAATGTTTCCAATTGCTCCTATTGCTCCTATTGCTCCTATTGCTCCAGTGCTTCAACTCGGTCCACCGTTGGGCAAATCTACTATGTCCATTATTCCTAATACGTCATCTTTCGGCATTTCGTGTCTTTAATGACGTTTACCCAGCCCTTGGTCATCCGGAAGAAGCTACCAATCTTTGGTAGTAGTCCCCTGAACTGCTTTGCTAGCCACCAGCTACACTATGGTGTTAGAACTGGTCTAACCTTTTCTACAGTGTCTTCTTCGTGTATTTTAATCCTGGCGTTAGTAAAGTTTGCGGAAGGGTTCTGATTACACGGCAAAATCACTATGGACGATACCGTATGTACAGCCTGCCTATTAAACGCCTTATTAAGGAAGAGTTTAATACGTGTTTTTACCCTTACATAAACATAAAACATACCGGTACTTAGCTCACGAAAAGCCAGAAACGCCTTTTGAACGTAGCTCACCCTGTTCCAGGATTAAATTTCGCATTAATAAAAAATGTAACAAAAGAACACGTTAGTTAACCTTGGTGAATTCAAATGAAGCACAGACTTCTCCCCGCCTTTTGTCTGCCAGCGACATCATTAAAGGAGTGTTGAAGACCAGCTTGAAAGACAAGCTGCTCCGGCCTCGAGTCTTTCCCCTTTAAATTAACATGGCAAATCGTTCTTTTGGTAAACGAACCAATTGTTCGAAATGGGAGAAGGAAGGCAAAAAAGAGCCAGGCATCTTAATCTAAAAATATCATGATCTATCTTCCTATCTCTTCTCACTCTCACTCTCTCTCTCACTCTCACTCTGTCTCACTCAATATAAACTTTACATTTTACGATTATTGCAAACCAGAGTGAACTTTAATGTCGATTAGTCACCATCTAGAAGTGGAGATCCTGCGAGCGCGATAAGCGTTAATTAAATAACTTGCAATTCCTATTTCCTTATCATCCACCAGAGGCGGTCGAACCGACAATACATTTACCTGTAAATGTCCCACAAAACTACCACTACATTTCCCGTTTGCCTTTTAATAAAAACTATCAGAAAATAAAGGCCATTTCCTAGCAAGCCACATTGATCCAACAACTTCTACTTATCAATTCCGTTTTTTAGTCGACAGTTTAAGGGGCTTAGCCCCAAGTCGGTCGTTTGAAAAACTGGCTCCTGATCATGGCTGCTCATCCTGCGTCGTATCTTATCTTGGGCCTAAAGACGTTTTCGAAGAACACAAATTGAGCATCGTCCAATTACCATTGTAAGCCAACTACTGTATAAGCTACTATAAACAACCGTGAAACTCATCGCAGCTTGCACAAATATTTGCGGCTTTTCTAAATGAAACGAACAATCAAATTGCCAATGGCGTGCGAGAATATTTCTAGTAACAGAAATGTACAAGTAACTCTCCAAGTGTTAAACAAAGACGCAAAAAGTGTGCCGTTGTGAAATTATGATGCAGAAAGAGCAGTTTCATTTCATCCAGTCAACGGAGATGAAAAAATGATATACCTATTTCAATTTTTTAATCCGTGCGTCAAGATCAATTGCTTCAGACAAGCACGAAATCTCCCCCGACGCCGTTTCATGTACTAAATCATTACGGTGGGATGACAAGAAAGAAAAGATAGACGAACACTATTCAATTTGCATGTCTCCGAGTGAAACTCGTGTCTCATCTTTACGTTCAACAGGCGAAAGATGATCCTCGCTATTAGTGTCAAGCCCGGTGTAATAAGACATGGTCTTTTGCATACACTGTCTATCCGCTGTACTATAGTACGAGTCCCGCCCAATCTGAATAAATTTGACATATTTCTTTTTTCCTTTCAACCGAAATGCACAATTTTCTTGCGGAAATTCATTTTCTGAGAAACGAAAAGGATACTTCATTTCCCAAGAGTGTAGTTAGGGTTTTGCAATTCACCAGACAGGGTTTCATTAACGCATTCATTTCTCGTGTTAGCACCTACATCATTGGAAATAATTTCCAACCGTTTGAAGTCTATCAAATGAACTTAGCAATAGACAAATCAAAGCCGCTGCTGCTGACACTCATCCACTTAAGGTCAAGTGCTTCGGATCAATGAGACAACAACAATCGACGAAAAAACGGTGCAAGAAGCAAAGAAAGAAAAAGGAAAAGTAAAAAAATAAAATAAAAAACAAAATAAATAAAATGCAGTACATAGAAAAAAAACTTCTTACTACTACCGCTCACGACTGGACTGATCTCATAAGCAGAAATGAACGGAACTACAAAGCATGTTGTACATACAACTAACAAATAGATTTTTCTCGCTCCCGTTGCATTTTCTAAGTTAAAGACTATAGATTATTCGACACAAAGTGTGTGAAACTTATTCAAAAAAAAGACATAACGCAATGTGTATAGATTATATATGAACCAATGTATGATAATGATAAGCAGTGCCGCAGCGAAGGTTTCTACGCCCATATACCGTTGGCTTTTCTTCCGTCTACAACACTGGCGATAAAGCAGTTCGTGAGTTCGCACAAATTCAACAATTGAACACCCAGGAGAGAGTGGTTTTATTTCTTTCGTTTGAAATTGAAAATGAAGGTTTGGGTCCGGTGGTCAAGTTGGCACAATTGTTAACTTTCAACAGATTGGATAATTGGAAAAAGGTTTGAAATCCCGCACGAGTTAATCTGCATGAGCCCAAAGTCTTCGTCGTGTGGCAGAGAAATGAAAAGCTAAAACTCCATTCATTTCGTCACTTGATTTCTCGCGAAATCAAAATCTCAACTTTAAAATGTACCTACACATTTTGACATGCTAACTTTATCAAATTGATTGCCATTAAACATTTTCTTTTAATGACTCTCGAGCAAAGCTGAGACCAATCAACGTCAGACGCTACTGCAGCTTCTGCTCGGGGCTTCGGCTTGACATGTCAGTTAGGATGCAAACTGAGAAATTAACGGCAAACAAATTGAAAAATCAAACATAAAGTCACAGTATCGACAAAAGAAACAAAAAATATTGTAATTTATAAAAAAATATAATTAAACTTAAAAATGTCACTTGCATTGGTTTCAAGTTTTTACCACAGATGGTGTTACTGTCACTCGATCTGTTTATCTTTTCCTTTTACGTCTTGCTTTCTCCCTATGTGCAATGGAACGAGCCACTTCTATAATGTCACACATTATCCAAGTACATTTATGTTTGTTTTTACCCCATAGTATTAACTACAATATTCACATTCAAATGATTGCAAAGTCATTAGAAGCAAGCCGAAAGCAAAAAACAGTTTTCGAATTGAATTCGATGATTTATTTCTTAACTTTTTTTTCCAAAGGAAAAAAAAAAATCACTGCACTATCAGTTTCCAGTTAATTTATAACTTTCCTGAAGTTTTGGCATTCATTTTTATCCATTTCTAATATACGGAGTAACTGTTAGGGATACAGACAAAAGACGGAATTGAAAGAAGTTTATACAGATCTTGCTCGGTACATACTTTTTCAATCTTCTTTTCGACAAAAACCACCCACAAGAAAATGAAATGCAAAGAAATTCAAAGTAGCCTCTAAACTCACAGATAATACTAGAAGAAAAGTTAACTGAAGAAACCTCTTCTAATTGAGTGAAGTCATTTTAATGACATTCATAGTGCTCTAGCCTAAACTACAAACATGCAATTAATCAAACAATTATAAAACTATAAAACCAATATGTACTTGTATATATATATATATATTAAATATGTATACTAAATATTAGATTTTCCTAAAACTTGAAGGATTAGGTTTTTCTAAAACCAAAATATTGGGTTTTTGTAAAACCTGGAATGAAAAAAGGAAGTCAAACACTTCACTGAGGCTTGATCCCCATCATAAAAGGAGGATTGCGTTTTCGGGTGAAGATCCTAGGTGAACTCAGAATATTGACCATCTTTTCCAAAACAGGTCTCATCTGTATTGTTTTCAAGTCCACTGCTACTCAAGTGAGCGTGTTGGTTCAGTTGGTTAAAGAGCATTTCAGTTTGTGATTCTGATGCAGAACCAGTCCGGCAAATGAAGAATCTGGGTTTGACTACCAGCTCTGAACTCAATGAAGTCCGAGCTGTTTCATTTTTCCTAACCAAAAATTTAGCAGATTCAGACCATTGGATTTTTTGTAATGTTAAATGATGTTTCCTGAAGAAGCTTAGTAATATACACTAAAAAGGTAAAGACTAGTGCCATTTTTCAGCATGTGCGAACACAGTGGATTGCAAAAGTGCCACACTTTTAGTTAGTGAGTCCCATTTCTTCAAAAGGGAAGCAGTTAAAAACGAATGGATATGTTGGTATTACAGATGTAGAATGGTATCTGCTGCTATGGGAAGAAAGTCCCAAACAGAAACCAAACCAGGTTCGTAACATAGTCCCAAAACATCCTTACTATGAACCAGACAATGCGATATGTATAAAACTAAGAGATAGTACTTGTATTAAAATTACAATTCAAGCTTTGTAACATTAATGATAAATTTACAGAATAAATTTGAGTCAAAAACTTCTTACACAGTTCGCTTTTCAGAATAAAGAATTTAATATTTAAACTTTTTTCAGCAACATCTGTATTAAGTCACGGTTCATTTTGAAAATACATACAAATTTGATGAAATTGGCAGAATTAATGAATTGGCTTAAAAAATCTTTCCGGTTTTTCTCTACAACTTTCTAATAGAAAATAATAAAATAAAAAAATAAACTCGGAAGGAAAAAACCCTATCAACCTCATGAAATACGTAAAACTAGAAAAGAAAAAAAACCAGTTACAATTACAACATTAATTTGAGCTTCATTGAAAAGGAAACACTAGATTTGTATTAAAAGCTACA
>JAQIXU010000783.1:0-25055 GCA_034701245.1 Strigamia transsilvanica | reverse complement strand
TTATAAACTTGAAAGTAATATTTTTTATTTTTTAATCTCTAGAATTTTTTACAAAAACAATAAATAAATAAATAAATCAACAAATAAATACAACAAAAAGTTTTATTTCTATATAACTTGCAAAAAAAAAAAAAAAAAACACAATAAAAACATTATTTTTACGTATTGTGACCTCATCCGCGGATATCTGCGGGTTGGGCCGGATCGGTTCGGGTCAGTATTCGGATCACCGGGCTCATCCGCATCCGCACTCGACCCGACCCGATCCGCGGATTTTCGGATTGGACCCGACCCGCGTGCAAGCTTAGTTCCAAGTCTGGAATTTATAAAATCATGGCTAAAGGAAATGACTATCACCCTAAAAAGCTATCTGGCAGACCCAAATCCACTTCAAATCGAGATCACCAAACCATTATCAGACTGGTAGCGACTGGCAAATTAGCAAGGAATCTGGGGTTAAAATATCCAAAGACACTGTCCACCATTGTCTGAAGTCGAATCTAAACACTCAGCTAAGAAAACTCACCCGTAAACCACCACTAACTCGTGCACATGGAATGGGCCCAGAAACACACGACCTGGAAGGATGAATGGATGTCTGTGCTGTTCAGTGACAAAAAAAGTGGAATCTGGATGGGCCTGATGGTTGGTCCTCTTACTCGCATGACCTCAGGAAAGAACCCAAGTCATTCTTCAGTCGAAAGACGGGAGGAAATTCTGTAATGCTGTGGGCTGGCTTTGGATTTAATGGCACCACCAATCTGGAATTTGTAACAGGTTGTCAGAAGTCAGAAAATTGCCAAGCAACCCCCGAAGAGTATTTGCTACCACCAGGAGAGTTTATTTGTGGGCCTGAATGGGTTTTTCAGCAAGACAATGCTCCAATTCACAACTCAAAATCGACTGCCAAGTGGTTTAAACAGGCTAAAATAAAGGTGATGAAATGGCCTGCTTGTAGTCCGGACCTCAATCTGATCGAGAACTTATGGAGTATTCTTTCTCGAAAGGTCTACGCTGGTGGTAGACAATTTTTTACTGTAACAGAATTGAAAGCAGCAATTGAGAAGGCCTAGTAGGAGATTGAACAAGAAATCTTGCAGAAACTGCTGACAATAATAGCAAATCGTGTATTTGAGTTGATCACAGTTGGTGGGAAGACAATAAACCGCTAAATTCAGTGATTATCTAAATTTATGAGACAAGAATTTTGTACCTCATTTTGAATTTTTGGTGTATTTTTCCTTATGGATTGAACATCTGATTTATTGATTACAGTGTAATTGATTACAGGTCTAAGTTTTATCTTTGATTTTCTATACTTTTGAAAGGATGAATCCATTCAGTTAGATATTTAAGATGTGGCAATTTTGGAAAAGGTGTGGACAGAATTTTGTCTACACATTGTTCAAAATTGACACATTGGTGCTAATTTAACAACTCGAGAGAACAAAAGATTGATGGAAAGCTGTGTATCTCATAACATTGACTGCAGACAAAATGTCTACCGTCAATGTTATGGCACGCAAATCATATGACTTTTTTTGTGAATTTTTTCGAACATTAGCCACGGCTTGTAATTGAGAGCGACTTGTATTTTTGCCACGACTTCTAATCAAGGGCAACTTCTAATCGATGAAATACAGAATTCACTGAAGTTGATTCAATCAGACAATAGCTGGGTTTAGTAACAACAGGCTTCAGGAACACCACACTGCAATGGCTGCTAACATTACTATTAAACACCCGATCTTGCTGATATTGATAAATGAATAAAATCTAAATAATAATCAGACAAAACAATTGAATATTTTCTTGCTGTTTTCCTTGATGCCATTGTGTGCTCAACAGGAAGCTGCAGGCTTGTGTCTGCACAGTCTGTTGCCAATCCCAATCCCAAGAACTCAATTGGTGAATGGAGATGTTGGGCACACGGATCTAGATCCGTGAACCGAGATCAGTGTTCACAAAGAACACTGTCAGACCTACAGCCAGCATTTACTGTACCTGCAAAACCCAAAAACCAAACCATAAACTCAATAGCTCTCACCACCACCAGATGTCACCACCACAAAACAAATACATTTCCATACTTACATCCAGTGAACATAGATGGCAGCACCCCACCAAAAACAAAGTCTCATTTCTCCCCTACAAAAAAAAAAAAAAAAAACAAAATAAAAATGAAAATAAAAGACAACAAAAATAAAAAGTAACCTTTCATCAACACCATCAAACAAATCACCCTTCCTTTTTTTACAAAAACAAAATTAAAATCAATTTATGTATCATTGAATCGAGCAAGTTTTTATGAAGTCAACTTGTGATTCCCATCAGGGATTAATCTTTTTTATGACTGCTTTTAGTGGATGGCACCAAGAGAACCTCGACACATCCTTTTCCCACTGACGAGGCCAATGTTTCAAATCAATGGCTTCTGTCATTATACTAAGAAGGCAATAAACTAAATCCAACACTGATGTGTGTGCCTGTGCCCGTATTCAAATTAATCAAACCCCCAACCGGCTTCCTTTTACAACCTAAACACCAATAAAAACACCTCATCACATTAATTCACAGAACCAGACCCAATCAAACACAAAAACAACACAAAAACCAAAAAAGAAAAAATACACACCTGAACTTGGTATACAAAAAAAAAAAAAAAAAAAAAACATTTTTCCCATACCCCATACCACCCTTGATCACACTCAATTGCACACTTGTGCTTAATGCATCTCAGGAGACAGATCCCACTTTGCCCTCACAATTGGCTCTGATTTACCAGTTGATGGTTCTTTTGCACCACTTCCCAATGGGATTGTTTGAGAAAAGAGAAATTTCTCTTTTTTTCTCCTCAAAAGTGATAAAAATGTTATTTATTTAGTTTTTGTTCGAAGAAAGTGAAGGTTGGTGACGAACAGGTGTTTTTCAGGCATGCATATCTGTGTTGTTAGGAATTGTGCTGGTCTTAGATGGGATTAGGTGTGGATGTGCTTTCTAAGTCCTATAAGTTGGGTCTAGATAGAAATATGTGATGGGTGTCATATGGTTGAAGGGCGGGGAGGTTATGAGTGATTTATTCCATTTCTCCAGTCCCTCAATCCCTCAACAATTTACTGGCAATTGGTTGGGGGGTGCGTCGAAAATTGTCATGTGTGGGATACCGAAAAAGCCGGCTTGGGTCTGTTTTGCTGGAATTACACAAAAGTATATGGAAAAATTATCGAAAAGAAAAATGCCGATTTTGATGTTCTTTTGACATCCAGTAACGCAGACGCGAGAAAAGCCGAAGATCGGCTATTTTGGCCGATCTTCAGCTTTTAATTCGATTTGCCAGTATCCTTTGGACAGATCCATAGTGGTTACCCGGGAAAAGGGACAAACATGGAAACAGTCAGTTATTTAATAGTCATATCTAGAGTTTGATATACGACGAATCGTAAAGGAATTAGGGAGCAATAATTCGTCACAAATAAATGCCTCCCATTTGGTATACATAGTTGGTTAGCAACTTGTTAAGAATCGCGTTTCGCTTTGGTGTTTTATCTGTGCAATTCCAAGTCTCGGGTCAACACGGCGGCGTTTTTCATCTCCGGCTGGACCTAACTAAACAACACCTTGTACTTTACCTGCATCGAGCACTAAATCAATAAATAAGACCAAAATGTACAAGAAAAAGCAAAAAAATTAAAAAATATATATTTATTTACTTATTTATTTATTTTTTATTTTTGGGTCCATTTTCATCAAACTCAATTTCCATCAAAACGTCTCCACGGAATTTCCATTCTTCCACTCTCGCGCTTGGCCGACCCAATTAACGACCCCTATTAGCCACGGTCCCTAGAGTGGTGCTCCCACCCATCATCGCAATCATCCCGCAGCGAATGGACGAGGCCGTCACTTGAGCGCCGGCCACGCCCAGTCATCGCGCGGAACCCAATCGCGTTTGTGGACGCCAATTACGAGCGGTGCACAGCGTGACCGGAACGTGCGCCACGCCTGCCGCGTGCAACACGCGGCTGGCCCGCACGACTAATTCATTTTCGCGTCGATGTTTGGGTGTTTTCATTCGGACATTTTCCTCGAAACAATGAATAAAGTGTGTTTTTGTTCGTTTACATGTAAACAATAGCTTTTTTAAAGTGTTTTCAAGATCGGAGATTTAGTATTGTTTAATATTTTCATGTTTTGTTGAATAAAATTCAATTTTCGCATGAAAAATAAGAAATAAAACGTATTTTTGTGTGTTGGTATATAAACAATAGTGTTTTTTGCTGGTAAAATTGATATTTTGCATTGTTTAATCAATTTTGGTGTCTAAAAACACTTTTGAACGCAATAAACAGTTGGAATTGATGTTAAATGTTAATAAAATATGATTTTTTTAAACGTTTAAAGAGAATAAATAAAGAAATAAATAAAAAGTTGTGCTTATATTTTGTGGCTATTAAACAACGCAAGCGCCATTTCGTTTTTCCATTCATTGATTTTATTCGCCGTTGCCACACATCTGTCATTTCCGACCATTGTTTGACGGTGTCGTTTGAATTACGGTGAAAAGTGTGGGTAGTTGTCGGTTGTGGAATATAATAAAATGGAATGAGTTATGAGTTTTGAATGTTTGTTGTGAAAAAGTGGCGAATTTATTTGTGAGGTTTTTTGGTGTGTGATTTTGGTTTGGTTCTTTTGGAGTGGGAATCCCTGAACAGCTGTGCCTTAATGGCGTCTTCATTAGGGACGGGGAGCCGCCTCCAAACAAGCGAAAAGAGGCGCAGTTTGGAGATAAAAGTGCCGACAAGTCGGTACCCCAACCCGGGGGAAAATGGCCGACAAAGTCAAAGGTCACGGGCGGGGGTGGAAAAGTCGTTGACCAACGAGACAAAGATATTTTGTTTAATTTAAAAGAAAAAAGTTGAAGGATTGGAAGAAATTGGGAAAATGGAAGAGAAATTGGGAAAATGGAGGGAAAAGTTGGAAAAATGGGGGAAAAAAATTGGAAAATAGAAGAAGAAACTGGAAAAAATGGGAGAAAAAATTGAAAAGAAATTGGAAAAACGGAAGAAAAAATTGAAAAAATAAAAGAAAAAATTGGAAAAATCAAAGAAAAAATTGGAAAAATATAAGAAAAACTGGAAAATGAAGAAAGAAGTTGCAAAATTGAAAAGAAATTGGAAAAATGAAAGAAAAAATTGGAAAAATATAAGAAAAACTGGAAAATGAAGAAAAAAGTTGGAAATTTGAAAAGAAATTGGAAAAATGAAAGAAAAAGTTGGGAAAAAAACGAAAAACTGGAAAAATCGAAGAAAAAATTGGAAAAATAGAAGAAAAACTGGAAAATAAAGAAAAAAAATTGAAAAATTGAAAAGAAATCGGAAAAATAGAAAAAAAACTGGAAAATGAAGAAAAAAGTTGAAAAATTGAAAAGAAATTGGAAAAATAAAAAAAAATGTTGAAAAATGGAATAAAAATGGGAAATCAGAGAAAACTTTTTAAAATTGGACTTTATAAACTTATTTTTTATGGGTTTTTGGGTTCGTGACAGCGAGTTGGTGTAACCCTCCCTGAATTTTTGTGAATAATGGTCATTCTTTTTTCACCCGGGGCTTAATCCATCTAAAGGCAGGTGAAGTTGTTGTTGCCAACTCCCCCTTAAGGCAAATGGCGGCATGTCTGTAATCAAGAAAACGGGAGACGGACGCGAGCAATTTGTAAACGACCCACGGATGAAGGGAGAAAAGACCACTGGACAACAAGACGCCCCTCCTTAGGGGTGCAAGAGCGAATCACAGGAAAACTGCCAGATGGAAGAAAAAAGAAAGGGACAAAAAAGAAACAAAAAAGAATTTCAAGAATTTCGTTTTTTTTTCTTTTCAATAAAAAGAAATAAAAAGAAATTGAGGAAAACATGGCGGAAAGTGGTGGACAAAGTTTGTGAAATTTAGGAGCAAAAACAATAAAAATGTGTCAAAATATGAAGCAAAAAGAGTGGAAGTGTAGAAAATGTGATTAAAGAATGAAAAAGTTGAAAAATGTGGTAAAAATGTGGAAAATTTGAGCAAACACTTTGAAAATGTTGGAAAATTTGACTAAAAACAGGCAAAAAGTTGAGAAATATGAGCAAAAGAAGTGAAAATTTGACTGAAAACAGGCAAAAAAGTTGGAAAATATGAGCAAAAGGAGTGAAAATTTGAAAAAACATAAGCTAAACTAGTGAAAATGTCGAAAATTTTGACCAAAAGCTGTGAAAATGTTGGAAAATTTGACTGAAACCAGGCAAAAAGTTGGAAAATATGACCCAAAGAAGTGAAAACATGAAGAAACATAAGCTAAACGAGTGAAAATGTGGAAAATTTTGACCACAAACCGTGAAAAAGTGGAAAAATTTGATTAGAAACTATGAAAATGTTGGGAAATTTGACTCAAAACGGGCAAAAATTTAAACAATTTGACTCAAAACAAGCAAAAAGCAAGACTGAAGAAATGAGAAAAAGGAAGCAAACTGAATAAAAATGTGCAAAAAATGTATAACGAAAAGATGAAAATGCAGAAAAAATGACCAAAATGTATGAAAATGTTGAAAAAATGACCAAAATGTCGAAAAAATGACCAAAATGTTGAAAAATGACCAAAATGTCTGAAAACACCGAAGAACACGACGAAAAAACAGCAAAACTTGAACATTTTCCCAAAAACCAATCAAAACCAACACAGAAATGCGTGTAAAATATTCTTTTCTCCCCATGCACTGCTGCAGAACCACCCCGAGTTTTGAGTCCGGTTCGCGAGTGACGCGAATCACACCTCAGTGCGATATTGGGTGGAAAAGCAGCGTGACCATGCGACATTAAGCTACTTCCTGAGTCCTAATTTTAGACTCGGAAATTTATTCCCAAAAAAGAAAGAAACGATGTGGTGCGTGTTTGACGCGTTGGGTTGAGGTTTGGGGGTTGGGGGACGGCGGCGCGGTGTCGTTTTCACACAAGTAATTTGGGAGGCGGTTCCTCCTTCACTTTTACCCCTTGGCCCCGGTCAGGGTCACGAATCACGCTCACCCTTGTCACTTTGTTGCTACTGGAGTTTGTTGGTGATGAAATTGATCAGTTTGGGAAAAATGGGCGCGAAATGAGTGCGCGAAGAAAGTGAAGACATTTCATTTGATGTGATTTCAAGAATGGATTTGGGATGTGGGAAGTGTGTTTTTGATATGAATGATTAAAATAAAGTGGTTTTTCATATTTTTTGTTTTTGTTTTTGGTTTAGTTTTTTGTATATGTTTGGTTTTTTTCTGTTTTGTTGGAATTTTATTTTTGGTTTTTTTTTGAGGATTTTTTATTTATTTTTCTTGTTTGTTTCAGTGTTTTTTAAAATTTTTTAGTGTGTTTCGTAATGATATTTTCCTTTTTCTATTTATTTTAGGATTTTCTTTTTATTTATCTCGGTTTTGTTTCATTTTTACATTTGTTTCACATTTGTTTCACATTTTTATTTCTTTTTTCCACTTTTTTCAGCTTTTTATTTCATTTTTCCATTTACTTCATTTTTGCATTTACTTCATTTTTTCATTTATTCCACGGTTAATTTCAGTTTCATTCCATTTTTCCACTTTTTTCCCAGCATTTTATTTTATTTTTCCATTTATTTCACAGTCTTTCTTTCATTTTTTTTTTTACTTATTTCACAAGTTTCTTTCATTTTTCCATTTATTTCACAATTTGCTTTCACGTTTCCATTTATTTCACAATTTTCTTTCATTTTTCCATTTGTTCAACGGTTTTATTTCAATTTTTCCATTTATTTCCGTTTTAATTCATTTCTCCATTTATTCCACAATTTCATTTCATTTTTCCATTTATTTCACAATTTTATTTCAATTTTCCATCCATTTGACGGGTTTATTTCATTTCTCCATTTATTCCACAATTTCATTTCATTTTTCCATTTATTTCACAATTTCATTTCATTTTTCCATCCATTTGACGGTTTTATTTCATTTTTCCATCCATTTGACGAGTTTATTTCATTTCTCCATTTATTCCACAGTTTCATTTCATTTTTCCATTTATTTCACAATTTTATTTCATTTTTCCATCCATTTCACGGTTTTATTTCATTTTTCCCTTTATTCCACAATTTTATTTCATTTCCCCACTTAGTTTCATTTTTCCATTTATTCCACAATTTTATTTCATTTCTCCACTTTTTTTCCCATTTATTCCACACTCTTTCTTTCATTTTCCATCCATTTCACCTGTCAACTCCAAAAACTATTTCCCTCCACTCATCTCCCACCTAAACCCCTTTCCCACTTCTCACAATCATATTTCTCGTTGCCACCATTTCCCCACCCCATTAAACAAACTCCACATAAAACCCAAACTATTTACGACTAAATTCACTTAAACTCCAACTACAAACAATACCACACCAACTATCTTCCTTCCTTCCTTCCTCTTCAACCCATAAACTTTTACACCGCCACCAATTAACCATCAACTACTAATTACACGCGACGAACACAAACACAACCAACACGACCAACACGCTGCGCAATGCGCGCGCATTTCCATATTTCCCGGACACCGCGCCAACACACGCAACTGCAACTCCATTATAAACATCATTACAGGAAAGCGATGAATTATGAGTCACGTGAGAGTAGACCGAATCAAACGGCGCTCGAAACAATGTAATCCCTGGTCGATCGTGAATCCATCCGCGACTGCGGGCGTCAAGATGGTGGCGAGTGAGAGAAGCCGAGGGAAAAGTGTAAATGGCTGCTGCGAGGCAACGATATTATTCACTAATTTTCTCTTCGTTTCTTTGCGTTTAACAGTTTTATGGTTTTACAAATTATTCTTAAAAGAGCGCCATTACGGTGGATGTGTGTGTGGAGGTGCGAGTGATGAATGGTTTTATGATGTTCATGTGGAAATGAAATAGCGGCGGAGGGATTTTTCATTTTTGATCATTTGTGCTGGGTTTGGGCGGAAAGTGAATTTTCAGAATGGTTAGTTAGGTGGGAAATGGTTTTATGTGAGTGGATAAATGATTTTGAGGTTTTTGGAAAATTTTGGAAAATGTTTTTTTTTCTGGTAAGTGGGAATTGTTGGGATTTTTTTTTTTAAAGTGGAAGTTGTTGGGAAAAAATTATTAAAAGTGGAAATTGTTGGAAAATCGTTTTTTTTATAAGTGGAAATTGTTGAAAATTGTTTTTTTAAAGTGAAAAAAGTGGAAAAATAGTTTTTTTAAAGTGAAAAAGTGGAAAAATCTTTTTTTATTAGTGAAAATCGTTGAAAAATCGTTTTTTTTTTAAGTGAAAAGTGTTGAAAAATCGTTTTTTCTAAATGAAAAATGTTAAAAGATATTTTTTTTAAAGTGAAAAATGTTGAAAAATAATTTTTAAAGATGAAAATTGTCAAGATATATTATTTTTACAATGCAAATTGTTAAAAAATGTTCTTTTCTAATTGAAATATGTTGAAAAAAAGAAATGAAAAATGTGGAAAAATACACTTTCCTAAAGTGAAAAATGTTGAAAAATCCACTTTTTCAAAGTCAAAAAAACTGAAAAATCCATTTTTTAAAGTGAAAAATGTTTAAAAAAAAATTTTTTTAAGTGAAAAATATTCAAATGTTCTCAAAAAATAAAAATAAAAACATTAAAAATCCGTTTCCCATTTCTCAGAAAACTAAAAACATATTCCCTATTATCTAAAAAACATTTCTCGATAATCAACAAAAAAAAAAAAAAAAAAAAAAGAATTCCTATCTATTGACACAATTGGCGTCACCTAGTCTGTGAGGAACGCAGCTTCAAAAGATTAAACCGAGCCCTCAAAGAAATGCGTGGTGAGAAACACGTGCAAATATTTGCTCGTTTTTTGCATGTGTTGGTTGGTGCACAAGTCAGGACTCAGGAGAGAGGAAGGGAGGGAGGGAGGAAGGAGAAGCAGGAGAACCGCCTTTTAATCTAAAGCTTGTTGTCTCAACTCATGTCGTACCACTGCCACTTATCACTTGCACACACAGCCTTCATATCAATCTTTCCCCATATCAACCATTATCTATACACTTCCTAATACACAACAAACCATTTTCTGACAACGACAACCCATTTTCATTTTATTCACCTTTGCTACGCTAAGCTTAGTTGCATTAGTGCTGCCCCTTGGCTGCACTGCCGATCTCGACCATTTGCAATTAAGATTTGGGTTTTTGTGTTTGGAATTCACGTTTTTGGCTGTTTTTTGGCAGTTTTTCAAAGAAAAAAATATTTTTTTAAAATGAAATTGGTTTTTGAGTTAAAATTGGATTTTTCTTCAATTTTCGGAGTTTTTCGGAAATTTTTAGAATTTTTAAAATTTAAAAAATAAAATAAAATCAGTATTTTTAAATGAGATTTTTCCTTTTTTCGATTAAAAACGTCGGAGAAAAATTTTTTTTTTTCGAAATGAAATTGGTTTTTGAGTTAAAATTAGATTTTTCTTCAATTTTCGGAGTTTTTCGGAAATTTTCAGAATTTTTAAAATTTAAAAAATAAAATAAAATCAGTAGTATTTTTATACAAGATTTTTGCTTTTTTCAATTAAAAACCCAAAAAAAATTTTTGTTTTATTCAAAATAAAATTGTTTTTTCAGTTAAAATCAACATTTTCTTCGATTTTCTTCATTCTTCAAAACTTTTACAATTTTTTAAAAACCGTTCTAAGTCAAAATTGACACTTATTTCAGTTTTCTGCTCATTTTTCAACTAAAAAAACCCAAACAACCAAAAACCATTTTTCTAATCCAAAATAAAATCAACATTTTCTTCGATTTTCTTCGAATTTCTTCATTTTTCACAACTTTTACAACTTTTTAAAAATCGTTTATAAGTTAAAATCCACACTTATTTCAGTTTTCCGCTCATTTTCCAACTAAAAAAAACCCAAAAACCATTTCCCTAATCCAAAACAAAATCATTTCTCCATTCAAAACCAATTATCCCCCCAAAACTACCCCAAAAAAACCCAAAAACTCTCCAATCTCCTCACCCAACTCCAAACCATCCCTCGCACCATCCCCATTGGCTCCCACAACCAACTCAAACCAAACCAACCAATCACAGCTCTCCCTCGCGCCTCACCCGCTCCGCTATCTCGAAACAAAAATCACCCGCCGCATCCATCGCCGCACAACACAAACCAAACACAAACACATCTCTGTCGCGGACATAAAACTCGATTCCCCGCTCGAAAAACCCCTAAAAATCATCCACCTGGATACGTCACGCCTCCCGGACCGCTGCGGCGGGGGCACGTGGTCCCCGAATGGCCACAGCGACCCCAACAACCCCCCGCCCAACGGCGCCAACATGGTCTTCTACTACGAGTCCTATCCCGCCATGCGACACCAGTTCGGCGCGATGGGCCACCACTACCCGTACGGGCAAACACAGGCGCCCGCATCGACGCAATTCTCTCACCAGGAGATGCCGTGCGCGATGAGTCAGTTCGGCGGCGCGACGGAGCAGGCGTCGTGGCAGGCGGCGGCCAACTCGTCGTCGGTATTCTCGGCGTCGTCGTGCTCGCGCACGCCGGTTTTCGACGAGTGGGCTCCGCGCAGCCCGTGCGCGCACCTGTCGGGGTGCGGCAGCGGCGGCGCGGCGGCCGGGGCGTATAACTCGTCGTCGGGGTTTAAGTTGGGAGTTCAGGACTTCTCGGCGCCGCAGCAGCAGCTGGTGCAGCCGCTGGTGCAGCCGGCGCAGGACTTGAGTGTTCACGGCGGGCAGCAGTCGCCCGACTCGGGCTTGACGGTGTCGAGCGACGGGGTTTCGAGCTCGGATTCGCCCGGTGCCGGTGCGGGGGCGAGTCATCATGTGCTGGGGATGCAGTGCGCAGCTATGAATGGGCAGCAGGCGTTGAGGCCGCCGATTATTCGAAGTCCGTACGATTGGATCAAGAAGCCGTCGTACCAAACGCACTGCAATCCAGGTTAGTTGAGTGTTTTGTTTTGGTGTTTTGAGGGGTTTTTTAAAAAATAAGTTTTTTACGCTCGTTTTAGTCGTTTTAAGTATTTTTCTGAGTTTCTGGTAGATTTTGGTGTGTTTTGGTACTCTTTGATGTTTTTAAAAGTTTTCTTGGCTCGTTTTAATCGTTTTAAGGATTTTTCTGCGTTTTGTGATAGATTTTGGTGTTTTTTGATGTTTGCCATGATCGTTTTAGTCGTTTTAAGCATTTTTTTGCGTTTTGAGATAGAATTTGGTGTGTTTTGATGTTTTTCATGCTCGTTTTAGTCGTTTTAAGGATTTTTCGGCGTTTTCAGGTAGATTTTGGTGTTTTTTGATGTTTTTCATGCTCGTTTTAGTCGTTTTAAGCATTTTTCTCTGTTTTAAGGTAGATTTTGGTGTTTTTTTTTGTCTTTGCTTTTAGATTTTTTTGAGGTTTTCTAAGGAGTTTTTAAGTGGTTTATTTATTTTAAATAATAAAAAAGGTTTTTCCGTATATTTTAAACATTTTATAGATGTTTTTAACGTTTTGTGGTTTTATTGTTAGGCCTTTTTGCTTTGTCAGTATTTGTAAAGCATTTTTTAAAAATTTTGTTCGTTTATTCTTTTTTAAAGACTTTTTCGATTATTTTTTTACTCTTTTTTCCGGGTAGATTCCACAACATTTATTCAAATTGAGCATTTTTTTAAAGGCATTTTCAAACTAATTTTAAACATTTTAGGCCTTTTCAAAAGTTGAACATTTTAGGCCTTTACAAACAATTTTGAGCATTTTTCATTAAAATTTTGAGCATTTTCATCCTTTTCAAACTGATTTTGAGCACTTTTAGGCATTTTTCCAACAAATTTTAAGCATTTTTACCCTTTTCAAACTAATTTTGAGCACTTTTAGGCCTTTCCATACAAATCCTGACTATTTTCACGCCTTTTCAAACAAACTTTGACCACTTCCTAGACCTTCTCAAACAAATTCTGAACTTTTCTTCAGCTTCAACATCCGTACAGCATTTCAATCATTTTTCACAAATAAAAAATCCAGTGCCTTTTGCACGACACTTCCTCATCTTTCAAACCATTTTCACACCCTCACTACTCACTACACTTTATTTAGCCAACAAAATCAATTATTCCCTATCCTCAACTCAACTCATCTCCACTCACGACGCCAATTTAAATCGACCATATTGCCGCAATAAACAAACCTTTCCCATCTTTATTGACCCATCACCACACTTAAACGAAACAATAAAAACAACCCCAAAACACAACCCAAAACCCAAAACCCAAAAAAAATAAAAAAAAATTTCGACATTTCGACTTTTCGACATCAAAGAGAAAATTTGTGGGCAGCGCAAGAGCGAGGTGACGAGGGGTCAAGCAAATGTCCATTTGTTGTCCCACAAGCAGTTTGTCAACATGTGCGTGATTGGGGGACGCACAAAGTGGACAAAAGGAGGCCAGGTAGAGCGGGGTCGGGGGGAGGGGGTGATGGAAGAAGAAGCCAAGTGAGACTATCATTTCTTTAGTCGCCAACATCGGTGCAATTGACCATCGACTAATCCCCACGTCGCTTTTGTCCCTTTGACAAATCTTTGACCGACACACGCCACAGCAGACAAATCTGACGAGTCGTGGACAATTAATGGGTCAAGGTGAAGCGATTTGGACACTCATCAATCACGAAATGGTGGCATGGGTTTTTGGATGTTTTTATTCGGTTTTGATTGATTGGAAATGAATAATTTTGATCGGTTGATTGAATATGAGTGGAGACATTAGGTTTTTGTGTTTTTGTGTGTCGGTTTTGAGTGCTTTTTCGACTTTGTTTGAAGAAAAATCGACAGGTTTTGTCGTTTTAGGTCAGTTTTGATCATTTTTTCGATTTTGTTTTAAGAAAAATTAACAGTTTTTGTCGTTTTTTGGTAATTTTTGGCATTTTTTCCAATTTTTTTAAAGAAAAATCGACAGTGTTTGTCATTTTTGGTAATTTTAAGTCAATTTTAATCATTTTTCGACTTTAATTGAACAAAAATCGACAAATTCCATTAAAACTCACTTTGTTCACTCGATTTTCACTTTTTTTTTTACAACATCAATTAATAAAGAATGTACAAACTTCGACCGTTTTTATCGTTTTTCGTTATTTTAGGTCAATCTTGACCGTTTTATCGACTTTGTTTTAAGAAAAATCGACAGCTTTTTGTCATTATTGAAGATTTTGAAGTCAATTTTAGCCATTTTTTCGACTTTGTTTGAAGAAAAATCGACAATTTTTTGTCGTTTTTTGGTAATTTTAAGTCAATTTTAGCCATTTTTCCGACTTTGTTTGAAGAAAAATCGACAAAACTCACTTTGTTCACTCGATTTTCATTATTTTTACAACATAAATCAATAAAATTTCAACATATTTCACCATTTCATACAACAACAAACTTTACCCACACGACGCTTGACCAGAGGCCAGTTTCCGCCCTACCCACTGCAAAGCTCCACCCCCGGCATTCGTTTCCACCTAATCCAATCAAACAAAAAATTCATTCCCTCCACTTTTTCCTCCTAAAATGTCGAACTGTCCTTGAATTTCGTTTGTCCAAACTGATTTGGCGCCAGAAACGCATTTACCAACCCCTTACTGTCCCCCTTTGACCCCCACGAGACTCATTAAGGACACCCGACTCATTACCACCCTCTTGGTACAAGTCAAAGCCCCCTGGAAAACATTTCCCCATGCACCCATCTGGATCGAACTCGGATTGTCGCCCATTTTGCTTGGTGGAAGGAAGCGGGTGATAAATGGACGAATTTTTCGCGCGCATGATTGAGCATTTTTGTGTGATCAAGTGGGAGTGGGACACGCGGGGAAGATTAATTTTGCACGTTCATGGATGATCTGGAGGGAGGGATTTGCGTTGGTGGCGATTTGTCACGTGTGATGGTTCGATGTGGGTTTTGTTTTTTGGTTTTTTGGGGTGAAGGACGTGAAGGTGTTGCGCGTGTAATTGGAATTGTGAGGTGTTTAGAGGTGTTTTGATGGTTTGGGTGTGAATGTGGCGCGGTTGTTTTGGGGTTTGTGGGTGTGGTTTTGGAAATTGGAATTTTGGTGAAGTAGGTCGGGGAATGAAGGAGTTTGGAAAGAATTTGGTTGGGAAGTGAAGAAAGGTGGGAATTTAGTCCGAAAATCAGAATGCTGTAATAATTTAGTCGGAAACGAGAAAATTGGTAAAATTTCGTCGGGAAATCACAAAAATTGGTAAAATGTCGTCGAAAAAATCAAGAAAATTTGTAAAATTTCGTCGGAAAAATCGGAAAAATCGAGAAAATTTGTAAAATTTCGTTGGAAAAATCGGAAAAATCGAGAAAATTTGTAAAATTTAGTCGGAAAATCAAGAAAATAGGTAAAAGTTAGTCGGAGAATCTAAAAAATTGGGAAAATATAGTCGGAAAATCTAAGAAACTTGATAAAATTTAGTCGGAAAAATATAAGAAAATTGGGAAAATTTAGTCGAAAATATCGGAAAAATCGAGAAAACTTATAAAATTTAGTCGGAAATATCGAAAAAATCGAGAAAACTTATACAATTTAGTCGGAAAATGAAGAAAATTGGTAAAATTTAGTCGGAAAATAATAAAAATTAGTAAAATTTAGTCGGAAAAGCAAGAATCTGCTAAAATTTAATCGGAACAATCAAGAAAATTGCTAAAATGTAGTCGGAAAATCAAGACAATGGGCAAAATTTAGTGGGAAAATCAAGAAATTTGCAAAATCTTATTCGGAAAATCAAAAAAATTGCAAAAAATCGATCGCAAAATTAAAAACCTTAATCGGAAAATCTCGAAAACCAAAAAAACCAAAAAACTTGATCGCAAAGTAACAAAAGCGTAAAAACCTACACAGAAAATGCAAAAACTCTAAAAATCGAATCGCAAAAATCGCAAAAATCACATCATCTGCCTCACAAAATCACAAAAATGCAGTCGGAAACATTTCCTAGCTTAGTTTCCCGCAACCCAAAATCCCATCCCCAAATCCCATCCCCCAATTGCGGTATCTCAAATCCAACCCCAACACGTAAACACAGTCGGTTTCGGCCACAGACCCAAACCCTCAACCCCCAACACTATCTGTCCTGTCCTGTCCTGTCGTGTCCGCTATCAAACGTTCCATGTTGGTCCATCTTGTTGTTTCACGTCCAAATGTTTGCACATTAGCGACATCGTTTTCACCCCCTTTTCACGTCCACATCGTCATGACAAATGGTGCGGCCCACAAAGAAGACACGTCGAGCTCGGCTCAGCTCACTTGCCCTCCCCCTGTCAGCAAACACGCCGCGCTACAACACCTTTCGCGTGCCTGTCATGTCGCGACGCCATGATTGAGCACTCACTCGCGCGCAACAACAGTCCCATGCTGCGGCCCTGCGGTGCAGCCATTAAGCACATTTCTGCTCAAATACCAAATAAATACTTGAATTTTTTTGTTTAAAAATGTCTAGGACGTTGTAGTTGGTGGATATTTCAATGTTTGTGGGGAAATTGATGGAAAAATTAGGTGGAAATGGGTGAAAATGAGGGTTTCGTGTTTCGACGGATATCGGCATTGGGCGATGCCGAGGTCGGTGCGTGTCGCGCCGCGGTGGGGATTCACGATTTGCGTATAGATTTGTTGTGGTTTGTTTTTTGGGTTTTTGGTTGTTTTTTTGGGTTTTTTTTTGTTTGGATGGAAAAATGAGTTTAAGGGAGTGTTGTTTGAGTTTTTTGTTGTTGTATTTTTGTAGGTAAAACGAGAACGAAGGACAAATATCGCGTTGTGTACAGCGACGTGCAGAGACTAGAACTGGAGAAAGAATTTCATTACAGTCGATATATCACCATACGGCGGAAAGCGGAACTAGCTCAACTTTTAGGTTTATCAGAGCGACAGGTAAAGAAACAGTGATTTCCTCTATTTTCATTCATTTCGAGGGTAATATTTTTTGTTTTCAACCACTCGGGTGCATAATTGCAAAGCGTAATCTAATCTGTTGTGTATGACTAAATATTTGTGACTGGAATTGCATCATAATAAGATAGGGAAAGTAATAAGATAGAACGTTCCCTCGTTACCTTTCTCTATCTTGAGATACAAACAATAATCATTAGTGGGCATGGAATTGTGGTTGAAATTTTACATTTAGCAATTTTTTTTTACTATTTAAATTGTAAATTCGTTTGTTTAGGAAGGGAGAGATGATTTTTCAGTTGAAAAATGGATATTTTAAGTGAAAAAATGCAATTTTGGGCTGAAAATGCTAAATTTTGTTGGAAAAATTGTATTTTTCTGTGCAAAAATGCTAAGTTTTTGAAAAACTGAATTTTGCTGTGCAAAAATGCAATTTTGGGCTGAAAATGTTAAAATTTGTTGATAAAACTGTATTTTTCTGTGCAAAAATGCTAATTTTTTGAAAAAACTGAATTTTGCTGTGCAAAAATGCAATTTTGAGCTGAAAATGTTAAAATTTGTTGATAAAACTGTATTTTGATGTGCAAAAATGCTAAATTTTGTTGATAAAACTGTATTTTGCTACGCACAAATGCTAGATTTTGTTGAAAAAACTGTATTTTGCTATGCAAAAATGAAAACTAAGCTGATAATTTGCATTTAAAGCCAAAAATGCATGATTTAGACGAAATAAATGCATTTTGCCATCCAAAAATGCATTTAGTAGCTAAAAAAAAAGCATTCTCAGCCGAAAAATGCATATAACTTCCTTTTTCCCGCTAAAAAAATACATTTCAAGCTGCAAACTTCACCTTTCCTACAAAACAAACCATTTTTACATACAAATCCATCAGCTGCACCAGGTGAAAAACGGCCCCGCACCGCACACATGCCCCTAACTGCCAAACCCATCCAACTTCCAAACCACCTATTTGCTTTCCGGTGCTCGGCAAACCATTCGGGCGACGCCATTTTGAATTTCCCTCTAGAACAAAAAAAAATAATAATGAAAACCGTGAATGAAAATGTTAAAATTTGTCCAATTTGATTGCAGGTGAAGATCTGGTTTCAAAACAGAAGAGCAAAAGAGCGCAAACAAGTGAAGAAACGAGAAGAGTTGGTGCAGAAGGAGAAAGACATTGTGGTTCATCACCATTTACAACCTCTGCAAATGTCCACTGCCAATGGAATTGGCAATAAGATGATTAGTTTGGACTAAAACGAAAGAAAGAAACAAAAGAAAAATGTCGCAAAGTGAAATCTCTATACCAATCAGGGTTCTTCATTCCTGACAATAAACTTACTGCAAATAGTCACAATTTACTCTTCTTTTTTTTGTCCTAACTTATTTCTATCTCGCATTATATATTGAAAATTTATTATTTTTGTGTCTGGTTTTGAGAATAAAGAAATCATTATTAAAATTTTTTTGATGAATTATTTGCTTTCTTTCATGCAGTGGCAAAGACAAACATTTTTCATGTTTTTTGATCATTTTTATGATTTTCGCACGTAATTTCGCAATTTTCACTTGGAAAATGGAAAATAAAATGCTGGTTTAATGTATTTCATGCTTCGGTAGCCAGGGAGAAAGACTAATAAGAGTTTTACATGGTTTTGTGATACTTTTTAGTCACCTTTAATCCGACGATAAGAGCAGCCAATCGGGGCCGTTGTGCGGCAAACTCAAAGCGCTGCGAGCTCGTATTATGAGTTTAGTTATGACAGCCAGTGGCTCCGATGTGTTTCTCACTGCTCGTAAAACGTGGACGTGGTCGGCGTCGAGATGCGGGCATAAAACGACGATAAGGACGTGACGAATGGCGCGGAATTGCAGTTAGGCCTAACTGATGGGAGTAAACAAAGGGATTTTGTTACGGCGCTTTGGAAATTTTGAATTTTGAATTGTTTCGTGTTTGGAAGTGGTTTCGTTTTGGGGTTTTTCGAACTGGGGAGTGTTGGAGATTTGGGGTTTGTTTGAATTTTGGGTAATTAGGTTGGGAAATTCAATTCACGTTTGGAAATTCCATTGAATTCGACCTTGCTTGACTCGGCCATTTTTTAAATTTTTTTTTCTTTTATTGTTTTTTTTTTTTTTCACACTTTTTTTGTGTTTTGTCGGCCCTTCAAGGTGGAACCTACTCGTATAAATTGATGTTGTAAACTCAGTCAAGAACCTGACTCATTACACGGCAAAAAGCCTACGTAATGGTTTTATGATCGGCGCTGGGCCCCCGAGAGACGGCGCTGGTTCCTAGGATAACGACTGCTCTCCTGGGTCGATTTTATCCTCTTTTTTTTTTGGTTTTTGTTGATATAAATAAGGTTTGTTTTCTAGGAAGGAAAATAAATTCATCGATTAAAATTGAAATAAAGAAATGTAACAAAAATGCAGTTTCGATTACATTAAATTAACTAATGGCGCTCTTTTTGAATTTTCGTTAAATTTAACGAATTTTTAACCAATTTTTTACAACACAAAATCATTTAAAACAATTTTTTGGTCATAATTTTTGAAATTTGTTCGGAATTTCAGTTGAATTCAAGGTAAATTAATGTAATGGAGGATGCATGACCGCCATCTAGTGGTGAAAATGTATACCAACAAAACGCATCAATAAAATATAAAATTCAATTTTATTATGTAATTAATAAAATAAAACACACTAAAAGCTTTATTTTTCAATGATTTCACATTTAATTCAATGTACTCTGGACTGCGGCCGATGTGTCAACATTTATTAATTCCCTAAGCGCCATAGTCGCGTATGACGACGAAGGTAATGAAAATTCAATGCAAACTGCGGTATGCACACCAGATGACGACAATTCCTTATTTCCTAGCGACTCACACCCTGAATTACATTCTTTTAACAACTCTAAATCGCTGTAAATCAACGGAATAGTCGAATCGTCATATTTCGTCACCGTCGACGACATATTTCCAGGCAGAACTAAGAGCTTCCGGTAACCACCGGTCAAAGCATACGACCTAACAAATAAATAAATAAATATTTCCTTAACGAAAATATCACAAAAACGTACTTAACGTTCGAATACGACTTGGTGAAGTCAATATTCTCCTCCGTTAAAATTTGTTCGTACATTCCAGCAACTTAGAAAAGAAAAATCGTTTATCGATTACAATTTCGTTAGCGGCAGACCGATACCGCTAAACCTACCGTCGTTTTTAGGCAATATTACGCTGCTTCCAGGAAGCGGCATAACCACGTCAAAAACGTCAATATTTGCATTTTTATCATCGGAATCGTAAACTAACGGAACGTCACTAGTGCGTTTAGTCTTTGTGGGGTCACTAATATCTGTAAAATAAAAAAATCGATAAAAATCGATAAAAAAAATCGATAAAATCGTCGTTTTTGTACCCGAATCGTCTTTTCGATTGTACAGGTCGCCATCTAGAACACGCACACCGAATTTCTTGATCCTTTCCGACACAATTCGATTCCAGATGAAGCTTTGGTAGCTGTGGATGTACATTAACCTCGTGTTGCGCGGGATCTAGAACGCAAAAATTCCGTTTTAAATCACCATTTTTGAGGTTTGAAAAAACTTCCAAGATGGCCGTACAAAATTGAGAGCATTGACGTAATCGTTCGGATTGCTTTGACTCAATCCGCGCAGCAAATGCGCTTCGATTATGTGTTTTTTCGACAGTTTATTTAGCGCCGCTTTCGCATCTCTCGTTTCCCACCAAGTTTGGCGACATTCCGCGAGTTCGTCGTTCTCTAAAATCAAAAATCAAAAATAAAATCGATGAATAGCAGGAATTTGTTTAATTTCTAGTGTCAGTTTTTACCGCCAGGGCGCGGTTTCATTATCAATTCAATCGCTTGTTTCCAGTTGCCCAGCAATAGCGCTCTGCCGACGTGATGTGTTGGCACCGTGGACGTGCCGAATCGCTGCATTCCGTAGTAATTTATGAAGCCGTTTTTCAGGAGATTCGTTAGGGTTTGCGGGAGGTCGCCATCGCCGGTGATTTTCCTTGAAAATTGAATAAAATCGAATAAAATTAAACAAAATTGCGTTAATTTGATGTTTTTCAACGAGGATTCGCACCTTAGGACGATTTTAAATCTGTTTCCATTAAGATCGCCGAGTTGGAGCGGATTTTTAACGTATTCGTAATTTCCTAACGTCATTCCGCGCAGTTTTAATTTCGCCAGTTTTTCAGCAGAAATTCTGAAAAAACAAAATTAAATATTTCTTATTTAAATAAAAAAATTATTATTTATTTAATTACCTGTAAACCGTGACTAATTGAGATGTTTTTGCTCGTTTGTCTTTGACGCCCGAATACGAGAAAGACGATGTTTTCACTCTGGGAATTTAAAACATTTTAGGGTTAAATTACTCCTCCCAGTAGAGTTGTGAATTGGGCGTGATGTACGATTGCGTTAACGCACATTCACAAGTGTACTGGAATGAGGGATTTTACCGTAAGGCTTTGGCTATGGTGTTTACGGCATCCATTGTGTCCCGGTTCTCTTTAAACATGACGAATTTGAGATAATTCGGTTGGTTCGCGGGCCAGTCGTTTGATTTTCTCGTCACGCCGCTTTTGTTGTGCGTAACGACGATAACTTTATCTCCGCCTCGTTCTTCCGTGCAACTTTGTAACTGACGATAATTTTGTCTGATTGTGCAGTGAATTTTTGTCCGTTCTTCTTTCGAATCGATTTGTAACTGTAATACATACGAAATTATTTTAAATTCAATAAATAGTGACGGTTTAACGATGATTTTACCACCTTGATTATCACGGGTTCCGCGGAACCGGCCGATTTGACCAAATTCTCCAATTCGTCGACAACGTCGTCGCCCAAATTCAAATTTGCATCTTGCCGGACCTAAATACACAATCAAATTAAATCAAATCAAATTAAATTAAATTAAATTATTGTTTATTTATACCTCAGGGTCGCATTCTGGGACGTTTAATTGCGTGAGTTTTATCACACTATTCGACGTATCTATTTCATTCACGATGAAATCGCTGTATCTGAAAGATAAATCATATTTGGTTTATTCAAAGTTTTACCAATTCCAGTGTAGTTGTGAATGAGTGTGCTGTCAACGCGCATGCTCCGCCATTCACAAGTAAACTGGAATGTGTTTTTGTTTTAGTAATACCTTTGTTTTATGACTCCTACGAATGGACTCAACGGATTGACACGTTCGGTAATTCCAACATCGGCTTCGAGTAAATTTTTGGGCTCCAAACAGGAACAGATATTCTTATCCACTAAAACAAAACGAAATGTGAATTTTGGTTTTTTTGTTAGCAGTCGGGCATATGCACTCACGGCATTCGCACGTTTTCGTTATTTTCCGCTTCTTATTAACGGGATTACTCGAATCGGATGTTTGGCGTTTCAGCGACTCGTTCTCAGTTTCATTTAAATCCATTTTCAATTGATAATTACGGCGAGAAAAACACGTGTTTTATATCCAGTCGCGCAGGTCTGTGGCTAACTCGGCTCAAAACGCAAAGCGCGCCATCTGTTAATGAATTTGTCAATAAAATGGAGCTCAGAGGATCGTAAAATATTTATTTTAAACTAACTCGTATTGACAATTGAAAAGCAGGAAAAGAAACGAAAAATGTAAAATAATAACAATAATAAAAAAAAAGAAATGTTTCTTGCAAGCTGTACAATATAATGATACATTATAAACATCCATCGTATAATACTTGGCTTCAAATTAATTTCCTTCGCCTCTGTATACAACTGCTAATATGTCAATTCCTTTTACTCGTGCAAATCGTCTGAACTTAATTGTATAAATATCACATTACCAAATTTAATAAATACGGAAAAACAAAAATTTAAAAAAAATAAAAAACAAAAAAAACCAAAAACAAAATGGAAGAAATATTCTCCGAATAAATCAAAACAACAAAACTAGAATTAAACACAACTTCCGGTCAAAATAAACACAAAATAACCTCCGTATAACCATAATAATAAACGAATAACACTAAAATATGAAATGATTACAGGTAGAATATCATAAGTTCGAATTTTAACTACTAAACCGCTCGCTAGATGTCGCTAGTAAATAATTCCATTTCCGGTGTTTTTGTTTAAACGTTTTCAAATTCGTTTTGATGGGATTCTACCTGCGTTAGGAATTAAAAAAATCCAAATTTCCAATTTCCAATAGGAAAATTGGGTAAAAATCAAGGTTAGATGGAGGAAAATGGTCGGTTAAAACAATTATTATGCATTTTTCAGTTAATCTAGTGGTTTGTAAGCGGCAAAATCAAATAATATACAAGATATTTGAGGAAATATAATAAGGCTAGAACCTGGTGAGGTTTTTATGCAACAAAAAAATTCATTTGAATTCGTATAGTTTACACGAGAGCTCGGTCGATCACAAAAATGGATTGTTAATAGCGGATCCGGAAGGACCGTTTGAAAGCGAGGCTTGTGTCGTGATGGCTGCCGAACAGCTTCCGCCTAGCTGCTGCGAGCGTAACTGATTGATCGAGGGACGTTGCTGCTGCTGTTGTTGCTGCTGCATGTGGAATGGATTTTGTATAAACGGATTCGTTGTGGCTACAGACAGGGATTTGAATTTGAATTAACAACGTGATCGGGACAAGGAAAATTAATGGATGTTTTTGGAAATGAAATTTTGAAATTAGGCAGATTTCAACATTTTGTTTGGAATTTTTGTTTTGTGTATGTTTTGTAAATTGGAGTATGTAGTGGTGAGAAAGCCTCTTTTTGAGATACCGGGACTGGGACAGGAGATTGAAAATGGGACGTGTCGTTAGTGTAATCAAATGTCCCGGGTTTGGAAAATTTGGTCAATTATTTTGAAATTTAAAATTTTTGAATGAAATTTTCCATTTTTGAATGAAATTTCCCATTTTTGAATGAATCTTCAATTTTTGAATGAAATTTTCATTTATTTGAAGGAATTTTTCAATTTTTGAATGCATCTTCTATTTTTCAATGAAAATTTCAATTTTTGAATAAAATTTTCCATTTTTTAATGGAATTTTCATTTTATTGAATAAAATTTTCAATGTTTTAATTAAATTTTCAATTTTTTAAATGAAATTTTCATTTCTTTAAATGAAATTTTCATTTCTTTAAATGAAATTTTAATTTTTTTTAATAAAATTTGCAATTTTTTAATGAAATTTTCAATTTTTTATGACATTCTTCAATGTTTAATGAAATTCTGAATTTTTTTTTATGAAATTCGCAATTCCTAAATGAAATGTTCCAATTGAGTACATACCGGCAATCTGATCGGCCGGCTTCGAGCTAACCAGCGCATCTAAATTAACAAGCGCCGAATTCTCCCCTAAAAAGCTCTCGGGCGTCTTCTTCAACGACATCTGCATCTGATACGGGCTAACAACTAAAAAAAAACCGCAAAAAACACAAAATCAAAACGAATTACTCAAAAACCAAACTAACCAACCAACTCAAAGCCCTCAATGACACGCACCTGACTGCCGATAGTCGACATTTCTTTCCGAGTCGGGGTAAGCGAATCCAGTCAACGGAGTGGTGGATCTGGCGGGCTTCGGGGCCCACGGATCGCTCAGCACGGGCGGCGTCGAGGCCGCTCTGTTGTTATTGTTGGCAACCGGTTGCCAGGGATCTAAATCCTAAACGAATATCCACGAAACAAACTTGTTCAAACATGAAATTGATCTTTACAATAATGTGAAAAGTCAAATTCGAAATGGCGACATCTAACGGCAAAATTAAGTTTTTTGTCGTTTCTTTTTGGTTTTGGAATGTAAAGAGAGAAAATAAATGCAATTAATGGGTGAGTTCAAAATGTTCGCAAGTTTTTTTGCCACAAATTGTGAAGGAGAGAGCCGTGGAAGTGTAAGGCCCCTCGAAGTTGGAAAAGCTAGTGCAGATGCGATAAGCACAATTTTTGCAAAATTTTATGCTTTCTGACAATAAGTAAGATTTGCAGTTGCAAAAATTGCAACTTTTAGTTCATTTTTAGTTGCAAAAATTCATTTTTGGTTGCAAAAATTGCACTTTTAGTTGCAAAAATTGCACTTTTAGTTGCAAAAATTCATTT
>JAQIXU010000782.1:0-25061 GCA_034701245.1 Strigamia transsilvanica | reverse complement strand
GTGGTTTTGTGACATCATTTGAATGGCAACTGGTCACAAATAGTCCATGAGTTTTTGCACCTTCTGGTGGACACAGGAGAAAACGCTCATTCTGCATGTGGGCTTGAAGCTAGGCAGGGAAGATTTTTATGGCCACGGCTGTACAATGAAATCTAAAAGTGATAAATGCTAGAAATCCAGTTAAACATTTTATTCTACATTCATAAACTAGAATGCAATGCAACAGTACTGATAGTTTGTCAGAATTACTAGATAAATTTGTTTGTACAGTGGTAAGTAAGACTACAAATAACGCATTAATCTCTTACATGTGCTCTGTTGGAAATGGAGGCTACTTCCAAACATATGCACTGAAACCACAGACTAAACACAGTGGATTGCGGAAATTATTCATCGTGGTGCATCGACGCCCAGCTGGTCCTGACAGAGAGGAATTTGTGTGGTTTCGTCACCAGCATAGAGGAGTTGGACGAAAAGGAGCCGATGCCGAAGTTTCTCTTCCTTTCAATGTTAGGGTTGGAGCAGGATGACAGTAATACAAAAAGTTGAGGAGCGTGTCGGGACGTCACATTCTGTGACGAAACAACTTCCTCATATAGCCTGGGTGCCATTTTACCTGTGCAGTCCGGTTTATTTAGGTCTGTACTAAAACCAAGCAAATTTGAGTGAATTGAAAATGACACTATTGATGTCGGTACGGTAAGAAAGGAAATAACTTTGTAACCATTGATCACAGTTTGCATGAATGAGATTACAGTAACACGTGGTAACTTTGAATTACAACAGGAAATGGTAAAGAGCTTTTCTATTTTCTTAAAATACAAAGTGAAAGATTAGGTTGAAAGAGTGAAAAAAAAGTTGTTTCGTTTCCTTTGTGGTCATATGAGGTATTCAACAAGTGCAAAGGTTGACAGACCCGTAAAAATCCCAATGATTGATCCAACTTGACAAAGCAATTTGACAATGGAAAGTACTTCCTCTTCTGTAATTATTTCTCGAATGTTACTTTCAAACGTAAAAAAAATTGTGGCTACTTGTTTTGAAATATATTTCTGAAGATGGGAATATTGTTGTTCACAGCGTCTGGGCAGGAACCGTCTTTGTGAGGATGTGACTTGAATTAAGTCTCCAAATAAATTTTGACAGTCTTTTCTGCCGTTTTACTGGCCAGGCAAAGAACTGCTTTTAACATTTTATTGAATAAACTAGAACACATTACAGCACTGAGGAATTTAACATTACTAGATAAATTTGTTTCTGCAGTTGCAAAGAACATTGCAAATATTGCGTTAGTGTCTTACGTGTAATTTAAGGTTATAGACATGTCCTCTATTGGGATCGGAGGCTACTTCCCAACAGGCACACTGAAACCAAGTGAGACTTGAATTTAAAACAGCATTTATTGACGCTGGTGGACTTGAACTTTGTTTTCATTATTTAACGAACGATTACTGCTTACAGTGAATAGAATTTGATAAAATTACGAGATAAATTTGTTTGTGCAGGGTTAAGGAACATTACAAATAATGCATTAGTATCTTACATTTAAGCTTAATTAAAGATCATAGACCTGTGTTCTATCCAAGGCTACTTGCCAACAGGCACACTGAAACCAAGTGAGACTTGAATGAATTTAAAACAGCATTTATTGATGCTGGTGCAATTAAACTTTGTTTTCATTATCTCAAAACTAGATCATTTTCAGGTGGAATGTAAATACAGTAATACAGTATGTGCTAACTATGAATAAAAACAGAATGTTGAATAGCTTTTATGTTTTCTTAAAATATGAATTAAAGAAATAGGTTGACAGTGAAAAAGTTGTTCTTTTACGAATTGTTTCGTAATCCTTCAGTCATACAAAATAATCAACAAGTGCAAATGTAGACAGACCCGTAAAAATTGCAATGATTGATCCAATTTGACACAGCAATTTGACAATGGAAAGTATTTCCTCTTCCTTAATTTCTTCTCGAATGTTGTTGTCAATCATAAAGTCGTCACTGCTGGACTTGTATTTATGAAATTCATGTTGTATTGAAGATAGGAACATAGTTTGTTCACAGCGTATTGGGCAGTTACAGTGGTTCTGAGGATCTATCTCGAATTGAGCCTCCAAATACATTTGAACAGTCTTTTCGGCCATATCTCTGGTCAGGCAAAAAGGTAGCTTACTCGTTTTCATGAATGGCAATCTAAGAGTATAGTTACAAGATTGAAACATTGTTTGAAAAAACATTTTGGGCAATGATTCCAGGCTTGATAAGAGAGTCTGGTTTTCTACAAGTATGTTTGGGGCACTGATCTGATCATTGTGTTTTAGTTGTGTGTGGCAAATTTAATAGACATTGCACTCAACAGCCCTATCCTCTCAATAATGATATTCACAGTTAGATGCTTTTGCGTGTCATTTTTGACTGATTTCGGTACTACGTATTTCTATGACAGGAAAATCTATAACTTGGGTTTTATGTAGTTTACCCATTTCTTGGTGGAAATTCCAGGTTGGGTACCTAAAAAAGTCGCCCCACAGACCGCAACAAGGGGTTTTGTTAAGTTCTACTGGCTACAGGGGCACTAGCCGATTTCCAGTGAATGGGGAAAACAAAAAGTGTTATACAGAATACGACTGTATTACCATTCTGGTATTCTTCATATACTGGTACGTTAACTCTGTGACATAGAACCCTGTATATTGAAAACACTTACTTGCAAATGAACGGTTGTAAATCTAGCTTTGTTGTGTAACATTCCTTTTCGCAGTCTGAAACTCGATCATTTGCTGCACAAGGGTTTTTTGGAGTGTTTATTCGCACCAACTAAAAAGAAGAAACATGCAAAAACCGTAGTGGATAATGTAATACTAACATTACTGTTTGACGAGAAATGTAATTTCTCTTACGACCTTCAGTGGGTGAGTAAACAATATATTTCGGGTGAAGATACTGATTCTGTGGTAGAATGAAGTTCTGGAAGGAAAGTAATCAAAATAATCAACTGAATAAAAATTCAGAACATCACAAGATCTAACTGCATGATTTGTATTCCAATTGTAGTTGTAGTTTTTGTTGCGAAACGCTGAATCAACACTTAAAGAGGTCACTGGTGGAACATACTGCAGATCATCTGTAAACATTTATAAGTGAGAAGAAAATAATGTTTTTATTGACCTCTACTTTTCTTAAATTCAGTGCAGATTCCGAATACTGTTGACACAGCCGACACATTGGCATACTGCACGACAGCGTCTTTAGCATGTTCCTATAAAAAACAGCGATTTGTAATTGGCAGGATAATGTAGTCCTCCAGTTGTTTCAACAATTTAATTTTTTAAAAGTTTTTGAAATGGTTTGATTATACATCAAATAGAACACCGTAGAAGTGTATTCAGACATAAACCCGTATTCAAAAAGTAAAAAATTGGCAGGAATTTTGAAGCTGCCGTCGCTCGTGATTGGTTAATTTTGCGCTCCTGATACAACATGATCAATTTGGAGTGATGAAATCAGTCATGCGTTCACGATGCTTGCATTTCAAAAACAAAGACGTATAACGAGAGTAGTTATACATCAAAATGTTAGTTTTGCCCACAAAATGTTTGTTTATGGTTATTACTCAGGTTTGGTATTGATTTGTCACGTGGTTGTTTAGCAACGGGAAGAAGATTGATGCCAACATTTTTTCCCAGATTGTAAAATTTACCAGTAAAATGCATCTTTTCGATAATTCGGTTACTTACTTCAATTTTTTCATAATGGTGTTTAAGGTTCGAAGAAGCGTTCCACAATTTCATAGGATTGTTTGCGAATTCAGATGATGGATGAAGTAAATAAAACAGCTTGTAATTATGGACATCGTCGTGCAGTTGTTCAGCTAAAGTTTCCTTGGCTTTTGCTATTTCTTCAGATTCGCGACAAAAGACAATGAGTGGAAAATGAATGATTTTGTCTCTAACCAGAACAACTGTTTTGACGAGTGGATAATCAAAATAAGCAATAATCGAAGTCCAAACTAGGCAAATGGAGACAAAAAGCAGAACGATTAACACAATCTTTTTCAGTTTATTTTCCTCTTGCGTTTTCTGCATAATTTCTAGAATTGCTTGTATTTTGTTTTTAAACTTGGAATCTGATTTTGTTGTTCTTCTGCACATTAAATTAGGCATTTTGAAGCAATGGACAAATATTTTGACGAGTGTCAAACAAGACATTCCGAAGTAGAGTCCGATGTTTCCGCCAATGTCGCATAGTAAAAAGATCATGTCATAAGAAAATTTTTCTTGCAATGTACGAACGTAATTATTCGCAACAGAAACGTCAATGATATTCTCAGAATAGGGTACTGTGTCAAAGGATGTGCTGACTTGTGTCTGATCGCATAAATCAGCACATTTGCATAATACACGTCCACCATTGGATAAATAGTTTACATACCACTTATGGTATTGATCCTTTAGAACATCATTCTTGCATTCTGGTAAATTTCTTGCATCGTAAAATCGTTGTCTGAAATGTGTTTTGTTGATGTATCTTTAGGTTAATATAAATTAATGTAGTGCTCACACTTGAACCATTTAGGCTAACCTAACCTGATAAAGCATGGACAAAAAGTTTGATCAAAATAAAAAATTTACCTGCAAGTTAAATTTTTCACGAGGCAAGGCATCACACAACCATGTAAATCGTTATTGCAAGGATTTCTTTTCGTCTTGAGAAAGTGATACTGAAAGGCAAATTTGAATACGTCAATTCAGCGTATACACATTTCACTTTAGTTTTTTTTAAATATATTTTGTGAATTAGTTTATTTTAATATAAAATTTGTTCGTTTTCTTACTTCTTTCAAATTAGTTTTAGCAGTATATCTCGTTGCTGTAAAATGTACTCCATCTTTGTGAGGTGCTCCAATATTTTCTGCTTTCAGTTGCACCTCTGCACCTTCACCATAACCAGATTTATGATACACTACTGTTGAGGAATCTACTATTAGCTGCAAATTTCAAAAGCAAGTCTGAGAGTTTGCGCAGGACCCACATTATTAGCAACATTAAACACATACAAAAATTGTTTTGCATTCTGCTGGGAATTTTAGTTTGATCACCATCTTGTAATCAGCATTTCCAAACGGGAGCGGTAATGCTAAACAATGGCACTGGATTTAGAACTAATAATTGTGGACATATTTTTGTTGGATTTTTTACTTACAACTTGAAACTTGAGCTGAAGGTTCCAAAATCCATTCGTAATTTTGAATTGTCAGATTAATGCGTGCTTTTCTCTGAAAAAAATTCACATTTATTGGTAAAAAGAAAGAAAGAGAAATGAAGCTTTACCATTTCAAAGTGTGCGTCAGTTATGTAACTAGGTACGCTCAGATATTTTATAACGTCTGTAAAGTTATAAGGTGTAGAGCGGATGTGATCTACTCCATCACATTTTTGAGGGCAGTCCTTTTTGCCACACACTTTTATCTCATAATCATTAAATTCCTGTGTTGTAAGTGGGTAAACATAAACATATGGGAAAATACCATGCGTTGTTTCAATGAATTGTGCATCAACTGTTGTTGGTTCATCCACATAATGTAATATCCGATCAGCAGTTTGGTAAACACACATTGCCAAATTAACGGTCAGTAATATGATAACCATACAGGATGTCTTTCTTTTCTTTTTTGAAATATTTTTCAGTGATTTGACAAATGCTGGTATCTCCGATTGCTCTGCCATTACAGTCCCAACAATGTGATGGAGTTTTCTTGTTCTTAGTTGTTAAATTCGACCAAATGGTTTGCTCGAATTTTGTTTATCCATTATGTCTAAATGTTAGTTATTATTCATTCTGTATGCGAGGTTAGTACGTCCACAAAGAAAAATAAATTAATTTCAGTGTTTTTAAGTTTGTGCAGCAGGTGTATGCAAAACCATTGAGATTCACAAGTCAGTGACAATTGTGTCTGGGTGTTTGTTTTTTATACAGGGGTCAAGGCTAGAGGTATGTGCAGGATCAATTGTGAAATGGTTAAAACCTTATTCATCAAGTACATTAGAACGCTAATATCTGTCTGTGGCCGTTCCAAATCATTACCGTAACGCTCCGAATAGTGACCTGGACTTCTATTTTTTTTTAACTCGACCCCCAGGGTTATTAATTGAGACCGGGCTTATAAACGGACCCTGCTTCTATTTCAAAAATGGTAACCCTTTTCGAAAATAGGCCTAAGGAATTTTAAAAAAAAACAGGCTAAAGTAGGCTTAAGAAATCTCAAAATTTTCGAAAATAAGCCTGAGAAACACAAAGTCGGCTAAAATATGCCTAAGAAACCACAAAATCGACTAAAATAGGCCTAAGAAACCACAAAATCGCCTAAAATGGGCCTAAAAATCGTATCCTTTACGTTATGTTTTTTTGACCGGCCTTATATTGGGACCTGGCTTTTATTTCGAAATTTAGCTCCGACCCCCGGCTAGTAGTAATTGGAACCGGGCCTACATATAAACGGACCCGGTTTCTATTTGGAGCATTACGGTATTTATACGTAATACAAAAATAAAACGTTTTGCATTTAGTATGCTTGCAATGATTATTTATTTGTGAACCTCATTGCGGTGCTTTTGACGAAAAGTGCACAGCCTGTATGAAGTGGGGGCACAATTTGGATTTTGACAATTTGGTATTTGAAACAGTAAAGATTCAACAGTTGAATCTCTACTGTTTCAATGAGTTAGAAATCAATTTTTCATGGCAGAATTGCATGATTGTTGCACGTCAAAAAACAAGCTTACCTGGACTGATTAAAACCCGTTTCTTTCGCTCTTCGTTAAAAACTAAAGAAAAAGAATTTTCAGGTGAATTCATCGTTTGATGATGGTAGAATTTTCCCAAACCAAAAATTCATTCCACTGTATCATTATTGAGTTTTTTTACCAGCAGCGTGAGAAAACCACTGAGGTCCAGCTACATCATCATTGGCACTGTGGCTTGTCTCTGAAATGTCTCTATGGATACACCTAATAGATATTTCTGCTGCTTGTTTTATGTTAATCACATATATCATTTTTGTGTGAAAGTTGCTTGCTTTTAGTAATCAATAGTTAGAGTTTTCACTATTTTACGATGTTGAAAACATTACTTTCTTTACACTGCAAAATCCAATAATCTTTTTCCAACCTTGTATGAGCTCATTTTACAAAAACAGTGGGTGTAAGTTACGCCCCATTAAGGCCTTTTAATCAAATCAGCTTCGCTTAACCACCGAAAATAATTATTTGATCTCTATCCTTAAGCTTAATTACCACCAAATCCCAGTCATGGGAAAAATTTGAATGGCAGCCTGTACAACTCAAACTCATAAATATACAGTAGAAACTTAGCATTTTTTTTAGTAGCTTTGATTTCTTTTTCAAATAACTACTTTAATTTAGCACAAAATTTAAAAAAAAACTAAGGGCTATAATACTTTGATTATTGCTCATTTATTCCATGCGCTTTTGCATACTGTAGTGTGACGGTAGCAAATTGGGGTATAATATTTATATATTATAAAGCCAAAAGGGTCACTTATTCCCACAGTTATTTTGGGACTGTTTTCCTGCATTATAGCTGTGGGACGATTCTAATGTTAGAGAGGAGGAGAAGGTAAAAGCAATGATTTTAACTACTTTTCACATCTAATTTTTGCAAACAGCTGAATATTTAAAAAAAATAAAACCACCTACCTAAACTAAACAAATGATGCTCTACAACTTACTAATTGGAAATTTTTGTCTATGACATATTGTTTTGGAGATAGTAAATGGATCGCATTGTTGCAATCGCCTGAGGTAAGTTTTGATGCTATTATTGAAAAGAGCACCCCACACTTCCTTATCAAATATATCATCAGAATTTTGATGACATTTTGCGTTTTGGAATTATCTGACCGAATAGTAATTAAGTATACACCCTGTATACTTGGGGATTCACAGGGGAGCAGTAATTCTCCAATGAGGATATGTTCCCAGGAATCCCTCCAATCAAGGGTCGTAGGAAGTGGATAGCCAGGTGAACCACCCTGTACATTTACGTTACTGGGCCTAATTTTTACCACTATTCTATGTATTTTAACAGCACAGCGCAAATTAAATAACTGTACTTAGTAAGAACAGCCTTTACAAGTGTAATGTATTAATTACGTTTGAAAGACAGAATGTTTTCAACGTCCACTCTTGAATCCCGAATGGAACACTCAGGCCCGAACTGTAGAAAAGCGAGAAAACAAACGAGTTAGTTGCCAGGAGATATCTGCCTGAAAACCACCACTGTTTGAATACAGTACGTTATAATAAATGCGCCATTATTGATTGTTACGAATGATGCAAGTATCATGGTGCGTACACTACAACAAGTTTTCAAAGTTTAGGGTGTGGAATAAACGAGCGCTGCAAGATTGGAGGGAGAAGTATACAGTAGTGTGTGCAGGCCGTAGTGTGCATGCAGTAGTGGTCTTATGCATTACTCTTTTTTTAAATGTACAACATTATGGGAAATAAATCTAATAAAAGGTTTTGTAGGAATAATAATTTTTCTTAAACATCCGCTAAAACCAGGCATTTACTTACAGTAAGTTGATTCCAACCTTGGAGATACAGAGAGCCGCTCTGATCAAACAGTGTCCACCAGGAGACCTGAGAGAACAAGAAACACTTGCAGAATAGAAATAAGTGCGCCACAAATGGCCACATGTCAATAACAATCTGGAGATTGCAAGCCATTAAGGGATTAAAACTATTGCTTTTGCATTAAAAGTTTGTTAAAAGATTGAATTGTTGGAGTTGTAAACAAGATTTAATTGATTTGGCATTTTAATTTTGTTTGAATCACTTAGCTAACTCTAATTATGTATATTAAATTTATTGTGGATTACATTTGGAAAATAAGTGTGCCACAAACAGCCAAATGTCAATAACAATCTGAGGATTGCAAAACATAAGGATATTAAAACTGTATTGATTTTACATTTGACATTTCTGATGGCCGCTCACGGTGGAAACTCTAGCTAGAGCTAAGTACCTCACCATTTAAACTAACCAGTTTATTTGCACAGGAAACATGTAAGGACAGTAATACATTAGGCCTGACAAGTTCCAACTGTTTACTTATTCCATCTGGATACCATTGTTGTGACGATGCAACAAAGCCAACCTACTACCCGGATCCAGTATTCAACAAGGGCAAAGGTTCACAGACCCATAAAAATCCTAATGATTGATCCAATTTGGCAAAGCAATTTGACAATGGAAAGTACTTTCTCTTTTGCAATTGTGACTACGTACTTGTTTTAAAATATATTTCTGGTTTTACTGAAGATAAGAATATTGATTGGTCACAGCGTCTGGGCAGGAACCATCTTTATGAGGATGTGTCTTGAATTAAGTTTCTGAATAAATTTTGACAGGCTTTTCTGCCGTTTCACTGGTCAGGCAAAAAACTCCTTTTAACATTTTATTCAATAAACTAGAACACATTACAGCACTGATAAATTTAACCTTACTAGATAAATTTGTGTGTGCAGTTGCAAAGAACATTGCAAATATTGCGTTAGTGTCTTACATTTAATTTAAGGTCATAGACATGTGCTCTATTGGGATCCGAGGCTACTTCACAACAGGCACACTGAAACCAAGTAAGACTTGAATTTAAAACAGCATTTAGATTTATTGATGCCGGTTGACAGTGAAAAACTTGTTCTTTTACAAATTGTTTCGTATTTTTTGCAGTCATATGAAATATTCAACAAGTGCAAAAGTCGACAGACCCGTAAAAATTCCAATGATTGACCCAATTTGACAAAGCAATTTGACAATGGAAAGTACTTCCTCTTCTGCAATTATTTCTCGAACATTGTTGTCGACAGTATATAAAAGTGTGTTTATGGACTCGTGAACCATCTGTTGTTGTATTGCAGCTAGGAACATTGTTTCTTCACAGCGTGCTGGGCAGGAACAGTCTTTGCGAGGATCTGTCTTGAATTGAGTCTCCATATACATTTTAACAGTCTGTTCAGCTGTTTCTCTAGTCAGGCAAAAAGGTAGCTTACTCGGCTCCATAAATGGCAATCTAATAGTACGAAAAATGTTCACTATTTATTTACAAGATCAAAAACCTTGTTTGAAAAATCATTTTGGGCAAGCAAGTGTTTCAGTCAAGGAAAAATCTCTGCAAAAAAATTTGGTTTCCTTTGAGGTGCTTGGTTATGACTGGTATCCGGTGGATTATCGCAAAGCTGTCATTTTCTCAATGGGATGGATGCTTTCGCACGCCATTGTTGCCTGTTTTTGATACTATTTTAATTAAAAGAAAGTCTGTCACTTGGGTTTCTGTGATTTACCGAGGGGTTATCTGAGTTCGTATGTAAAGCCTGCAATAAAATAAATATTTATTGGGAACCAGATTTTATTACCATTCTGTATTCCTCATTGCAGGCAGTCAAACTGTACGATGTAGAGCTGTGAGTATCAGTAAAACTGGAACCGATATATTAAAAACTCTTACTTGCAATGGAATAGTTGTAGCTGTAGTTTTCCTTCATAACATGTTTGTTCACATTCTGAAACTCGGTGATTTGCTGCACAAGGGTTTTTTGGAGTGTTAATTCGAACCAACTAGAAAGAATAAAAACATTCAAATACCGTGGTCGAATTTTTAATACAAATATTACCGTTTTACGAGAAATATAAATCATTTGTATATTCACACTGGGTGTGTAAACAATATATTTTGGGTGAAGAAATTGATTCTGTGGTAGAATGAAGCTCTGGAATGGATGCAACCAGATAATTTACTGAATCAAAATTTCAAAAAACAGAAGATCTCACAGCTTGATTGACATTCCATTTGTACTTATTGGAATCATAATAAAAGATGTCTAACCGATTCCCTTTCCCTTTTTTAACATACGACATATCAACTGTAAACATTTAAAAGTGAGAATAAAATAATGTGTTTTGTGTTTACCTCTACTTTTCTTCATTTCAATGCAGATTCCGAAATCAATGCAGAGATATCTCGATTTATGTCAACATTACACATCGCTCATATGTAAATAACGGAAACATGTTTCAAAGCTATGTTTACAATACTCGTAGGTTTGTAAATGCACAGAATCTAAGGATTAACGAAATGAATGCAATCTCTATTTTTGTCAACATTACACGTCGCTCATTCGGGCTCATATATTGATACAGCCAGTTCCAAAGTAAGCTTAAACAAACATTTGTAAAAAGGACTACAACTTTTCAAGCAATGTAAATTTTGCTCTTTCTCTCTCTCTTTATTTACTTACTGTACTTACTGCATGTGATATTTCGGTTTGCACATTATTGCGCGAATTGCTTACTCAAACCAAACAACAATCCATCAACCCTCTGTCGACGCCCCACCAAACTCATTTTCTCGCTAATTTCAACTTTAGTCGTTCGTTTTTTCCACTTCCGGAACGTCGTCTTTAAATTTCCAACTGTATCCCGAAAACGATCGTAGCGACCCTATAGTTTTATTTCGATAATTGTATTCGCACGCACTTTCAATAAACAAACGGTTGTGTTGATTAAAACTTAACAAGTGATTTATTTCAGTAAATACAAACAGTAGAAATAACAATTAACAATAGCACGTTATTGGTGCATTCTAGGAGAACTTCGATGGTGCGTTTATCCACTGTGTTTATGTCCCTTTTAGATTGGTCAAAATAGCCCGAGGCAACGTTTTCCCTTTGCCAACCACAGAAAGCCACCCCTTTGAGGAGGAGTTAACTGACCACTCCCCAAAGTGTCTTGGCTATCCAGTTCCTGTGCCATCTAATTGGAGGGATTCCGGGACTCATGGCCCCCTGTGAATCCATGAGTATAAATAGGCAATGTTTTTGCTTACTCTTAACTTATGATACGTTGACTTGAATGTTGTGCACTATGTGTGTTGGAAATGATTGAACCGTCAAACTGTAATAACCCAAATTCGCTACCGTGAACGTGATAATGTGCTAACGGAACGGGCTGGTTATCGAGATTACGGTATTTGTTCGAGTTTCAAGCGCTGCATTTCAATTACTTCGTTATTGCACGTTCTATCGTAAAACGGGTTACTCAATTCGGAAAAATAATCCAGAACGTTATTTAGATTAAGGAAAGGAATCAATAAAATAGTGTAAGAAAATAAACCCGCATTAAATTTCTTTATATAGGGCCAAATGATTACGTTATTAGGGAAACGTTTACGTTACGTTATTTATTACACCGCCATCTATTTTCATTATTTACAAACCGATTAGTTTGGATTTTGAACCCTAGATGGCGGTGATTGTGTCTACGAATTGAACGATTTGGTGTTTATTTCAACGTGAGGAGCTATCTAAGCGCTAGGTATTTATTTCTCTCACATCTGGACAAAACGGAAGTTGTGGCTGTGGCTGGTTTTTCGTAATCATCTTATTGTTATTGATTAAAACTAGAAAGGAGGGAAAGTAATTATATTCATCGGTGATTTATTCATTCACATTTTAATTGAATTTAATGTTTAGATGAGCTGGAAAGCGGAATTTCAAGCGGTGGTTATGGCGCTCGGTCGTGGGTCGCGAATGACGGATCTGACAGCGAATTGTCCGAAATCTTTACTGCCCGTTGGAAATTACCCGATGGTTTGGTATCCGTTACATCTGTTGGAAAAGGCCGGTTTCGAAGACGCTATCGTCATCACGAGCGAAAGCTGTAAAATTCGCACGCAAAAAGAACTCGCGGGCAAATTGAAAATTCGTTTAGAAATCGTCGAGATCAGCGACGACGATTGGGGGACTGTTGATTCGTTGCTCCATGTCGCCGACAAAATTAAGGTGCAGCGCATTAATGCGGTCTAGTAAAGTGCATTTTTTGCCGAAAAATGGTCGTGTTTTTTAAGAAAATCTGCATTTTTGGTGGGAAAATGGTCATTTTTACATGAAAATCTGCATTTTTGGTGGAAAAAAGTGCGTTTTTGAATGAAAAATGCATTTTTTTGAGGGTAAATGGTCATTTTTATATGAAAAAGTGCATTTTAGTAGAAATCTGCTGGTTTTTTACATGAAATTGTGCATATTTTGTGGTAAAATGGTGGCTTTTTCATGAAAAATGCAGTTTTATGTGTAAAAACCACCAGATTTTGTGTGTCTATGTTGATTTGATAGTATTTTAAAATTCTTTTTAATTCCAGAGCGATATTCTTGTGATGTCGTGCGATCTGGTGACCGACGTTGATTTGTATAAATTGGCCGAAATGCATCGAGTGCAGGACGCGACATTGACCGCTTTGTTTGCTCCGATTTCAAATGAAGTGAAGTTGGCGGCTCCAGGGTCGAGAAGTAAACCTCATTTAGGTTGGGTGTTCGTTTGGTTTGTTTGGATGTGCGTTTTCATTTGGCTTTTTTGTTTTGTTTAGAACTTGATTTTGTCGCGCTCGATTCGGATACGTCGCAATTGTTGATGGTTTGTTCCGAAGCGGACTTGGATGATACGATATCATTCCGTAGGAATGTTTTAGAAAGGTGTTGAAAAAAGGTGTTTTTTACACGAAAAATGGTCGCAAAATCTGCAATTTTTAGTGGAAAATGGTCGTTTTTACATAAAAAGTGCATTTGTAGTGGAAAACTTTCGATTTTTTTATGAAAATCTGCATTTTTAGTGAAAATATATTCGTGTTTTTTATGAAAATTGCATTTCTAGTGGAAAAGTGTTCGCCTTTAGACGAAAAACAGCATTTTTAATGGAAAAATGGTCGTTTTTACACGAAAAATTCCAAATTTGTGCCGTTTTAACGAAAAATTGCACTTTTAGTGGGAAAGTGGTCGTTTTAATACGAAAAAATGCATTTTCGGTGGTCATATTTCCACGAAAAAGTGCACTGTCAGTAGCTAAAGTGGTTGTTTTTTTGTGTATTTACATTGATTTCATAATATTTTTATTTTTTTCAGACATCCGAACTGTACAGTTTATAGTCAACTAATGGACGCCCATTTATACTTGATGAAGAAATGGGTGTTGGACGAATTTGTTAAAAAAACGTGAATTGTTTCTCAAATAACAAGAGATAGCGATAGTAATTGTTTCCGTTTAAATTCGCAGCACGTTTTCAAGCATCAAAAGCGAATTGGTTCCAAGTTTAATCGAAGAACAATTCAAAGGCGAAAATTGCACCGAAACTGATTTATTCGCCGCAAATAAATGCGATTTTCAAACGCTGTCGTCCGGTAACGATTTTTCAAGTTCAATCCGACGAAAATTCGACAATTTGAATTTGCAGATGCGTTTCACGCGTTGACTTCGGACAAAATCCTGCAGACGCTGACCGAGGATTACGGAACTCATTCGAAGCGATTGCGGTGTTTTGGGTGCGTGACGGACGCTGCGTTTTGTTTGCGCGCCAACACGCTTTCATCGTATTTCGAAGCCAACAAAAAGGTCGGTTTGAATTTCACACAAAAACCGATTGATCGATTATTTATTTTCAACGATTAGGTGATGCAGAGCGTAGCGACTGGTTCGAGGATCGACGGGACCGTCCAAAAACCGCAAAATTCACGGGTAAAAACGACGGAGAACGGTTTTAAACAGGGTTTCGTTCTCGGCAAAGATTTGTCATTGCGACGTTTAAAAAAAATCGACAGTTTCAGCACAAAAAAATTCAACATCTTGTAGGCCAATATTCATCATTTCCTCATAACATTGCACTAAAATGGCGAATTTTGGTCTGAAATGTCGTTTTTTTTAAAATTTAAAATGGCGAATTTTGACTAAAATGGCCAATTTTGATCTAAGATGGCGTATTTTGGTCTAAAATCTCGTTATTTTTTGTTTAAAATGGCGAATTTTGGTCTAAAATGTCATTTTCTTAGTTCAAAATGGCGAATATTGGTCTAAAATGTCGATATTTTGTTTAAAATGGCGAATTTTGGTCTAAAATGTCGATTTTTTGTTTCAAAATGTAGATATTTGGTCTATATATGCACATTTTTTTTTATCTAAAACGTGGATCTTTTTAATTAAAAATTCAAGTACCAAAAGTACCGATAAACGAAACTAAACAAAAACTTAATCAATTTGAAAACCAGGTCGACAACGCGAGCTTCATCGCTGCTCAAACAAACATCGGTGACAAAAGTCGGATAGTCCGAAGCACGCTCGGACAAAACTGCCAAATCGGACCAAACTGCCAAATCACCAACAGCGTGCTCATGAACAACGTCACCATCGGCGACGGGTGCAACCTAGAGGGCTGCATCGTTGCGGACGAAGTTTCCATCGGCGCCAAATGCAATCTCAAGGATTGTCTAATCACCGCGCGAGTCGTCGTCGAATCCGGAGGTGAAATTTAGCACGACAAAAGCCAAAAATCGATTTATTGCATCCATTTCCAATCAATTTCTCATTATTTTCAGTCAAATCGACCAAGGAATTAATCGCCGACGCTCAACAAATGATGGAAATCGAATAAACAAATCGATAATAAATTTTTATCCAATAAATTCAATGATTTCTTTATTTCTTGCCTCGCGACCTTGAGCGCAACACGCTATGACATCATCGAGTGCTGTCCTTGGGTTAGCTCGATTCGTCTAGCGACGATTTTACAAATTAAAAAATAAAAATCATTTTCGGTCGTTATTTTTAGTGACCGGAAGTGCGATGAGTTTGTTTTTGTTAGCACATCGAGCGAATATCGATCTGTAAGCGACTCCTGTCAAGCTTTTGAATACGAAAATGCGAGTGACGCGCCTTATTGATCCGAAATGATCACTTCCGCAGCACCATCCTCCCGACAGGAGCGTCTTTTTACGCATGCGGTTGCCTGGCAACGCAACCCTTTGCAGCCAGTCGCGCGACAACCGATGAATATTCATGCGGGTTGCTGACCCGATCGAACGAATCGAAGCCGACAAAAAGGAATTTATTTTATAATAAAAAAAAACACACGAATCATAAAAGAAAAACGCACGTGACGGAATGCGAAAACACGAAGAAAGATTCGCTCGCTGCCACGACCATTAGAAAGGAATTCCATTTCCTAAATACCGAACAAATCCCAACGAGTCAAGAATCCAGTGTTATTGCATTCCTCGACAAAAATCCACACGCCGAAACCAAAACCTTTATTTATGAAGTCACTCAACGTTTCTATTCACGAAACTAGACGTTTTCTAGCGACTAAATCGATTATTTGGAGTATTTATCGTGGGGATTTGTTCTGCGTGTAGCGGTTCGCATTGATGCGGCACCCAGTGAGGATTTCGCGTGTCGCTGCAAGTGTGTCAGTGGTGGGTCTGTAGCGAGACGTTTGGACGGATTTCTCTTTGCCTTTTGCGCCATCGATTGGCCCAGTGCTCAAGCAGAAAGTGGCGCTGGGGCGGCCGCGGGAATGAGTGCGTTCGGCGAGAATGGCGCGTGCCTGGCCTCGCTCGCCCGCCGCCCCTTCTCATCACCATTCGTCGTCGGCCACGTTCACGCTGGCCTATTTCGTGCTCGTCGTCGTGTTCCCCACGCAAGCCGCCGCCCGCCTGGCCGTGCAACTGGCGGCCGCCTTCGAGCCGCATCAGCACCAGCAGTTCGCCCGCATCCTGCAGAAAGCCACGAACGACGTGAACGGCGACCCGCGCTTCAATTTCACGCTCGTTGGGCTTCCCCTCAGTGTCTCCGCATCCACCCCGGCCGAAACCATCAGGAAGTTGTGCGACCTGCTCGACCAAACCAACGTCACCGGGCTCGTCGTGTTCGCCGAGCGCCCGCACACGTTCGCCGCCGCCACCGTGGCGGGCTACTCGGGCCTCCCGGTCGTCGGCGCCAGCCAGGGATACGCCGATTTCACGTTTAAGGTGAGAAAAACTGACAACAAATGCGAAAAGCGAAAAGCGCGCGACCGCCATTAAGCTGCCCCTGCGCGGCACCGCGCGGCCTTGGCTTCCCTGCAAGGCGCCTGTGCATTGCGCTGCAGTGAAACAACACTCAGCGAAACGACACGAAATTCGCCTCTTTGTGCGTCCACCACCGTCACGAAATGGAGGTGAATCGATGGACCGGAAGTAGACGTGCGCGCTCGATAAAAAAATATTTATATTTTTTTAAATTTAAGAATTTTTTTTTTTAATTTTTAATTTTTTTTTTTTGTTTTTTTGTTTCAAGGACGTGAGCCCGTTGTTGGTGGCGCTGAATCCGTCGCTGGACCACGTGGCGGACGCCGTGTGTCACCTGCTGGTGGCCAACCACTGGCACACGAGCACGTTCCTGGGCGACGAGAGCGTCACGTCGGTGCAGCTATGGGCACGGCTGCGCGCGGTCACGGAGCGCACGCCGTGGACGCGTTTGTCGGCGCTCACGGTGCCCCGGTCGCCGAAGGAGGTGGCCGACATGCTGAGCGACGCGGCCAAGATGCGCGGCCGCGTTCTGCTGCTGCATTGCGACCGGGAGCGCGCGCAACACGTTTTCCAGGAGGCGCGCAAGCAGAACATGGTGGAGGGCGATTGGATTTGGATTTTGTTGCACGACGACCCGGATGATGATTTGCTGCCCGAGGAGTACTTTCCGACCGGCTTGTTGGCGCTGCAGTTGAGGCCGCTCAATATTACTAAGCACGTGGTGCGAGCGGCCGTCAGGTTGTTTGCGCTGGGACTGCGTGATGCGGGACTGGAGACGGTGCGCGGCTTCAATTCCACCGTCGATGCGTTTAATTGTTGGTTTGCGCCGAGTCCAGTGCTTCATGTGTTGTCGCTCAATTTACACAGGTGCGAGGGATCGTTGTATTAGTTGGATTAGTTTAGTTGTATTACTTGTATTAGTTTGTTGTGGGCGGATCTGGATCTGGGAAATGTTTAAAAGTTTGCATGTTTAGTTAAAGGGTTTGATCTTTTTATTGAATGTTTTGATTGGAATTTGAATGTTTTTGGTCAAAAATTGAATGTTTTGGACAAAATTTGAATGTTTTGGACAAAAATTGAATGTTTTAGATTAAAAATGAAATATTTTGACCAAAAATTAAATGGGTTTGGCATAAAAATGAATTTTTTTTTGTTTCAGAATAAACTTTTGTTCAAAAAAATGAACTTCTGTCCAAAAAAATAAACTTTTGCCCAAAAAATGAACTTTTGTCCAAAAAAATGAACTTTTGTCCAAAAAAAATGAATTTCTGTCCAAAAAAATTAATTGTTACCCACAAAAAAATGAATTGTTATCCAAAAAAAATTGAATTTCTGTTCAAAAAAATGAATTTTTAGTCCATAAAGTGGTGCAAACATTCATTTTACTGAACTAGAGAATCCATTTATTCATTCTTGATTCTTTGTGCACAGGGCGATGCAGAGCCTGGCCTCGGAGATCGTGAGCGGGCGCGAAACATTCGACGGCGGCGGCGAACGCATCGAAGGAGTCCTAAACGCGCACTTCGACATCCTGAACCTACGTCCGGGCGACGGCATGGCCGCAACCCGCCACTGGCGCCTCGTCGGCAACGTAACCGCCGGGCGCGTCCAATTCGACGCCGTCACATGGCCCGGCGACCTGGCCGTGGGCCCGCACCCCACAGCCAACGCGCTCCTCCGCGTCGTGTCGGCCATCGCGCCGCCGTTCGTCATGGAAACAACCCTGGTGGAGAACCGCACGTGCTTGAAAGGCGTGCCGTGCCTGCGCGTGACGACCAACAACACGGCCGAGCTGGCGGTGATCGCGGCCGAGTTCCGCGCCGACCGCGACCTCGACCCCAACTCGTCGACGTACAACGTGACGTGTTGTTTCGGGCACTCGATCGACCTGCTCATGTCCATCTCGAGCGAGCTGCAGTTCGACTACGTGCTGTACCTGGTGCACGACGGCCACTTTGGCGGCAAGCGGGGGGGCACGTGGAACGGGATCGTGGCGGATTTGATCTCTGGCGCGGCGCATTTGTCGCTGGCGCCGCTGTCGGTGACGTCGGTGCGCGCGGCGCACGTCGATTTCTCCGTCCCGTACTTTTACTCCGGCGTCAAGTTTCTCACTTCGTACAAGCAGCGCGACATTCCGCTGCACGCGTTCTTGTTGACGTTCAGTCCGTACTTGTGGATCGCAATCTTTGCGAGTTTGAACACGACGGCGATGGCGGCCGCCGTTTACGAGTGGCTGAGCCCGTTCGGGTTGAACCCGTGGGGCCGCCAGCGGACCAAGAACTTCAGTATAGCGTCCGCGCTGTGGGTGATGTGGTCGCTTCTCTTCTCTCATCTGGTCGCGTTCAAAGCGCCCAAATCGTGGCCCAATAAAGTGCTCATCAACCTGTGGGGCTGTTTTAGTGTCATTTTCCTCGCCTCTTACACAGCCAACATCGCTCGTCTCTTTGCCGGTCTTTTTTTCCAATCGAATGTTAACAATTTCCATGACATTGGTGTAAGTATATCAACGAAAAGTGTCATTAAAACAACACATCACTCAAATACAACAACACATTTTAGTGGAAATCACATAAAAATGACTAAAATACAACATATTTGAGTGGAAAAATACAACATTTTACTGAGAAAATTACATAAAAATGATTAAAATACATTTTTCTATGAATATAACAAAGATAACAAAAATACAACACATTTAACTGAAAATAACAACAATAGAACAATTCAAGTGAAAATAGCACGCAACTAACACATTTAAGTATTTGTCTGTTCAGTTGTTATCTCAAAGGGTCGGAGCCGTTCGGTCTAGTTCGAGTGAAACGTACGTTTCAAAGAGCAGTCCCGAACTGTGGCAACACATGGCCAAATACACAGTTTTCAATCTCGAAGAAGGAGTGCGAAAACTCAAGTAAGCCAAGTCAAACAAAGAACAAAGAATAACAAACAAGTTTGATTGAAATTGAATTACAGGGCCAAGGAACTCGATTGGCTGGTGGGTGATACCCCCATCCTGGATTACTACCGCAACAACGACCCTGGTTGCCTGTTGGAGTCAATGGCCGACATTTTGAACGAGGACTCGTACGCCATAGGGATGCCAAAAGGGTCGCCTTTCAAGGACCCCATCTCCCGTCTAGTGGCCCGTTACAACGAGAACGGCTACTTGGATTATGTGAACGACAAGTGGTTTACGTCATCGCCTTGCAATCGACGAGAAGTTCGTCCTGTTCGTTTGAATTTCGGAGCTGTTGCCGGCGTGTTCATTATGTTAGGTGTTGGTATTCTGGTCGGATGTCTTATATTGGTGTTCGAGCATCTCGTCTTTAAACACGCCCTTCCTAACCTGCGGAAGAAACCCAAAGGAAGCAGATGGCGCAGTCCTAATTTGATGTTTTTAAGCCAGGTTGACAAATGATTGAAAAGAATTTAATTAAATCAACTAATTAATTAATTGTTTTAGAAATTGTATCGTTTTATTAATTGCGTCGAGCTGGTGTCGCCGCATCATTCGGCCAAGGAGTTGGTGAATAATTTACGAACAGGACAAATCACTAGTTTATTTCAAAAAAGTGTTAAAAGGGTATGTTTGCGCTTGTTTTTGTACATTTCTTTGATTGCCGTCATTTTGTTTGTTTGTTTGTAGAAAGAGCACGAACAAAGGAGGCGAAGAAAAAGCAAAGCTCAATTTTTTGAGATGATACAGGAAATCAGGAGGTAAATTCGCATTACTGTCGAAAAATTGCATTTTTTCGTCTAAAATGGTTTTATTTAGCTTAAAATAGTTTTATTTTGTCTAAAATTGCATTTCTCTGTATAAAAATACGTTTTTTCTGTCTAAAATTGCTTTTATTTTGTCTAAAAATGCATCTTTCTGTCGAAAAATTGCACTTTTTATGTCTAAAAGTGGCATCTTTTAGTTTAAAAATGCATTTTTTTGTTTAAAAATGCATTTTTTCGTCTAAAATTGCATTTTTCCGTCTAAAATTGCTTTGATTTTGTCTAAAAATGCATTTCTCTGTGTATAAACTTTCAATTTACGGATCTAAAATAGCATTTTTTTTTTTTTTTTAAAAAAAAACCACATTGCAGAGTACAAAAAGAAGGGAAAGAAGCTTTGGGGCTAGGATTGAGAGAATTGCGCAAAAACCAGCAACAAATCAACGAAGAAATGAGCGAAGACGAAGACAAAGAAGCGCAGAGAAGCGAAGCAACTGCAGCACGCCGCTGCTCAGCCATGCCCGAGCGCGCACACTCGGCGTCGGCCTACTTCTCGGACGACTCGTGCACTCGCCTCATCCTGCACACGCCCGGCCGCCTCACCAACCCACAAGACGTGCACGACCTCGACGAGTGCGGCGAACAGGACGACCTAGACAACGACGACGACGACGACGACGAACCCTGCTACGACGACTCCGACTCGGACGCCGTGGCGCGCTTCTCGCCCATCAGCACCTCGCTCAACGACCTCTCGCCCTACGGACCCGTCTATGGCGCGCGCGACTCCTACTACGAGTGCGCCGGGCCCAGCTGCGCGCGCGCCAAGACATCGCGAGTTCGATCGTTCGACGACCTTCAGCTGCTCACGGCGTCCCTGCCGCCGTCGTCGCTGCACGCACCCCCCGACTGCGGCTCCGGCAGCGCCGACGCCTACAGTTTCATGCGAGAGGTGTCCGCCTCGCTCGACTTCGGGGCGCACAAACTCGACGAACGACGGCTCCGGCGTCTCACCAAGGAGGACGTGCTCCTCCTGTGGCAGTCGTCGGAACGGCACCTTCGCAAGCGTCTGTTGCACGCGTTGCAGGAGAAGGCACAACTCGAGTCCAAGTTGGCCGTCTTCCAGCGAGCGCTGCTGCACCCCCCCTGAAGGAAACACGAACATCACATCGAGGAAATTTGAAATTTGAAATTTGAATGATATGTCACACCGTCTTCCTTCTCTGCAATAGTTCCTCGAAATTAATTCACTGATTTCGACGAGAAAAGAAAAGAAAAGAAATGAAATGAAAAGTTGGCGCCGCCAAGGATTTTTAGCGAATGAAATATGCATCAACTTCATCTTGATCGGTGTGTGTTGTATCTCTCTTCTCTCTCACTCTTATCTCGATCTCTCTTTCTCTCCTCCTTCGTTTCCATGTCACATAGAGAAAAGAAATTCAAAGAAATTCAAAGAAATTCAAAGAAATTCAAAGAAATTCAAAGAAATTCGACAAAATGACGGAGATAAGTAACAAGAAGAACAACAACAATTTTTTCCAATATAAGATAGTTTCTCAGGGTCGAGTTAATTGTTGTTGTTATCATTCTAATTAGGTGTCTTCTCGAGTTAGATACCGTAATTCAATTAATTCAATTCAATTAAAATCACTCATTCGTTAGATAAAACAGCGAGTCAACTGCCAATTTAATATCTATTAATATTTAATATTTGATATTTCCACACAAAATATAAACAAAATCATTAATTTATTTAATTTATTTAATTTAGTTAAAAATAATGCAAATAATAGATGATTTATTTATTGATTTATTTATTTATTTATTTATTTATTTTTGTTTTTATTTTTGTTTTTTGTTTTTGTTTTTCCATTTTTGGATGTAAATCATAGTCCTAGTTCCATCCAACTTTTAGAGTGCCTGTAACTTAACAAGTGAGAGTGCAAATGTGTTAATAATTCTCTTTTTCTGTCATTGTGTCATCTCCGGCTTAGGTTTTTACAGAAATCAAATAACGAACGAGAAGAACGAACAAAAAATACAAAAATAATTGTGATTGTTTGTGTACATTTGAAATCAATTCTAAGGAGACGATTAAACTAAAATCACGTTTTATCACTTTAACTGTTAGTGGCCAGAGATCAACAACCATTTTGAGTAGATGTAAATAAAATTCCAAAAAAAAAAAACAAACAAAAGTCTAAACAATTTCAAATCAAAGAGTTTGGAGTGTGTAAATGAGTGTTCGAGACAATAATTTCAATCATTTAAATTTTATCCTCCCAAGTGAGAGGTTTGTTATACTTATAAATAAATGTACTAGTGTTCATAGGAGGAACAAAACAAAGAGAAGAAATCCTTTTTAAATTTTATTACTGTATATAACAAATCAAAGCATAGTTTAATACTGTACAAAGAGAGGAGAAGAAGAAGAAAAATCAATTTAAAACCCGCCATTTGTTTCCTTTTTATTGCCCCATCTAGTAGTGTGTTTACAAATGGAGTGTGCTAGTTTTACGAGCTAGGGGCCATTCGCAAATCGCATCGATAGTACCGAAGCATTTAATCATTACATTAGCCTACAGGAGCGGTCCGAATGCGATTTGCGGATGGTCCCTAGCGCACAAAACTCAATGATAATATGCAAACTAGTCCAAAAAGATATTGTGAAGGTGCAAAATGTGTAATTAAGAAAAAAGAGAAATCAAACTGAAGAAGAGATGACGAAATAAGATGGCCGCCACTGACTCGTGAGTGTGGCCCCCGCGTCGAAAACACCAACCAACCTCTTTCCTTCTTCTGCAGCTCATTTTGATAATAAACTGACTCAAATCAATTTTCCTTATTGCAAGGATCAAATGTTGTTTTTTTTCTCAGTTCAAATCTGTTTTCAAAAAGGTTCGAATTTAGGAAATCAGTCGATTGTAGTTGATTTAAGCGATATGATACTATGGTCATTGATTAAATGGATTGATTTCTGTCTGTGCGACCAAAATTACGTCTCTTTCTTATCACTATCACTTCATTCCACACTTATTCACCGCTTCATTTATTCATTTTTATTCATTTTTATTTATTTCACTCATTTTTCGCACTATTTTGAGATTTTGCGAAATTGCGATGCAGTCACGTGATAAACAAAAAAATGGCCGCATCGATTTGTTGATCGTTACGGATTAACTTGCAAATGTATCGCAACATTTCCGGGGGATTCTGATCTAACGAAATAAAATACAAGAAGAAAAGATGTTTTTTAAAGATTCTTTTTCTTTTCTTTTATTTTAATTCTTCTTCTAACCCTCTCGCGTGTAGTTAAAAACGAAAATTGTCCTCCCCGACTCAAATCCACATACAAAATTCCATTCAAAACACGAAAAAATCAAACCAAAACTCATTTATTTGTCAAAAAATCCAATAAAACTGTATCAATAACCGTAATCACCATCATTCAATAACCCACAACCCATTAAAGCAGACGACACGACTTGACCGATCACTTAATAGACACGCTTGGACCGGATCTTGGCTTTAATGGCGGCTGCAGCTCTCAATTCCGGAGGTGCGTTGATGTCATCAATTTACTCGTATTTATAACACCAATCCTCACCCGACCATTATTCCCAACCCAACCGCTCGAAACGAACGAAACGCAAATCCACCTCCGAATTAAACCCCAAAAAACCAAACGAAAAAAGCAGCGCCCAAAAACCACTTCCGCTTGTCAATGTCACCCACCGTATGGTCGCTCGCAAAACACTCAAATTAATCGCAATATTCCACGTTTTTTGCAGAATTCACATGAAAGGAGCGCCAATCGCCTCCCACACAAGCAACCGGCGTGCAATGACAGACTCGGCGAAGCGCGAACGGCACTGGAACACGCACAAAACCAACAACAACAACAACAACATCAACTACAACAAATCGCCATTTTACTTGTCCGTGGACGACGACGAACTAAACTTCAGTTTCTACAGCACCGACAGCGAGAAACTCGACGCGGGCACGTCGTCGAGCTCGAAACCCCTGTACAATGCCTTTCCTTCGTGGTCCCCGATCGCCAGCGGCTTCGAATTCGAAATGACGCCGAAAAGAGACGAAGACGACGAAAACGAAAATCAAGAGAAACCGGCGCCACTCGACGAGCACCGATGTCGTATACCTGACAAACCGTCCTACTCCGACGTGCTGGCCAAATCGCCCGCGAATTTCGCCGCGAACAAGCAGAAATGCGCCGCGAATTTGGCCGCGCCGCCCGTCAACAGAATGAGCCGACACTCTGCCGACAGTTTTCGGAACAAGGAGAAGTCGAAGCGTAACGCGAACACGCACAAGTGGTTCAGCATGGAGGATTTGGTAGTCGACGACCTGATTGCCGTGTTTCATTTAGAAGAAGAACGCGATCAACTCATCAAACATTATGAGTAAAGATA